>OX419347.1:657500-670000 GCA_948470475.1 Galaxea fascicularis
TTCATTTAAGGCGGGAGAGGAACACTCAGGAATATGAGATAAGCAGAGGCACGGACTGGTCAAAACTGTCACAACTCCTCACTCCAAAGCTCAACCTAAAAAGGTCCAGTAGTATAGAAATAATAAGTTTCTGAGTACCGCTTAGGATTTTAAACGGAAGTTATCAACCAAATTACAGAGATCAGCTAAGTATTTTTCTTTCAAACACAAAATTCCAAATTTCAAACCTGAGGTAGAGGGCAACTTGATGCAGATAGACAACTAATCATCTGAATAACATTTGGTGTCTGACAGCCATATAATTGTGATTGGGAAGTAGAGTGGTTTCAATGGCCTTTGATTGGTTGTGCTTCACTTTGCTCTGTAACAGGCCAGCGAAATTCGTGCCACTTGTTCAACCAACGAACCAATCACGAATTGGTCGCGCGCTTTTTCCCGCGCTTAACGCCGGTTACACATAATTGCTTTGCCTTCTGATTGGCTCATTGCTGAAGTAATTGCTTTGCTTTTGGTTTTACGACAGTCGATTGAAAACTGCTCTAACATCAGAATTTAATAAGAAACACTCTCCTTTGATCCTCAGAACAGTCATAGATGACAGCACAACGATCATTCCAAAAGGCGCGTTTATCCAGTTTTCAAACTTAAGATACCTGTAAGTATTATTATTTTTTGCTAAAATCCTTTGAGGGCCTGCTCTAATTCATCCTTCAGAACGCATGCCCGAAAAAGGAACTAGCGATCTCTGAATAAGGTACACCGAACATAAGCAAAAAGGCACATGAATGGATAATGAAATACCAAAATAGAAGGAATGTACTGATCCCTTCTAGTAACTTACTCTGACGTTTATAATAACATACATTTCATTTTTTTTACTTAGGATTTGTGATATATGGAATTTTTGAACTCTTTTGAACAATGACACGACACGATTTAAGAGGTTTCATTCATTTGCAATTCGCTCTTAATCTTTTGTGTCGCGTCAACACGCAGGAGGCAGGAAGGCAGAGTGGTTCAGAGTGCTGGATTTCAATGCGGTGACCCGGGTTCAAATCCCGCTCTGGCCACTAGCTGGTGTTGTTCTGGGTAAGTGCCTGGTTCATCTCCTCGGTCATCCTTGTAAATAGCCAACTGGTTTGCCTCCAGCCGGTTGGGATTCTTTTCACGTTGAGTTTATTTGAATTATTTGTTTCTTTGAATTTAAGTGGAGTGCCTGTAAACTAGCTTGCATAGCTAAGTGCAATTCCACTATAAACACACTATTTATTTATTTAGTATTTATAACACGCATGTTCTCCCCACTAGAATAAAAATATGAAGAGTTTTAAATAATTACATCGGCGCTGATATTTTTGGGATGAAAGCCCAGACGTTTCGGGACTGCTGTCCATTCATCGATGAGACACGTAGTGTTCATAGCATTTCCTTTGGTTCTGCCGTAGAAAATCTGTTTGAACATCCATGTTCCTCACATTTGGAGATTAAAGGTTTATTAAAATAAAATGAATAGAAATATTACAATTTACAATTTAGACTGACCTGCAGGTAGCATAGCTAATCGTGGCAGGCCAGTCTATTGAAACAGAAGCAATTATATTACAGTACAGAATTAAAAAAAGAGATAAGTGTACTTGTGCGGGATTGAACAAGAAGAGCTTGAGATACTAATAATTATAATATACAATTGCTGATCAATCTTTTCCTTTTTAAGGGCAATCAGCATAGAAAAGCTAAGGATCTGGAAAGGAAATCTTTCTCGAGAGCTGCCGTCTCTGGAAGGTCTTGTAATTATTTCAAGTAACCTTTTTACGTTACCAGACCACGTACTTCAAGCACCAAAACTTCAAAACATTACTGGCGTGACATGGAGTGACTCTTGTTCCAATTGCACCTTGCTCAAGAACGAAACTAACGAAAACGTCACACAATTAAAACAAGGAACTTACGACTTATATCCGCCGTCACGCTGTCGTGGGTCACGCTACATGGTCAGCCATGTGTCACGCACAATTGCTGCTCATGGGTTCTTACCCCTCTGTTTATCGAACAAAAAATGCTTTACTTCCGAAATTGCGGAAATTCCTCTGCATAAGTGCTGGAAAAGTGCTAACAGTCTCCTCTATGCAGAATATTTTTTTGCTCCTTTAGTACTTCTATTAAACATTATGGTATTCGCAACAACTCTAACGAATAAGTCTCTCACAAGAGTACCTGCAATGCTATTAGTTTCGAATTTAGCTGTGAGCGACTTCTTTCTCGGAGTATATTCTCTTGTCCTCACCTGTTTGCGCCATACGATGGAGTACAAGATCTTTAACAAACTGATAGGTCGTCTTTGTCCATTTATCGGTTTTTTGTGGGTGTTTGGACAAGTAAACGCCGCTATATCATCAGTACTTTTAACAGTTGAACGATACGTGGCTTTAATTTTCTCCATGAGACCTAGCGCTAAGTTTACACCCAAGATTTGTTTGCGCTGGGTGATTATCTCCTGGACGATTGCGATAGTGATGGCCTTGCTTCCTGTCGCTGGCATTGGAACATACACCACCACAACCTTCTGTCTACCTATACAGCCCTCTAAACAAATTCCTTACTCTTTTGCCTACAGCGCAAGTCTGGTAGCAATTGGATTTCTTTTGTACCTTATCACACTGCCAATGTATCTTCACATATTCGTTCACGTACGGCGTTCTGGCACTCGGATGGGTGTTAAAAGAGATGGGAGACTTGCCAAGAAGATTTCGATCTTGGTTTTCAGCAACATGATATTTTTTCTTCTTCCAGTTTTTATAGGTCTCATCTGGTTAATGACCAAGGCTTTTGACAATATTTCTCTGTCCAGCAGAGAGATTCTAGTGGGTTCATTACCCACTGTCTGCCTCAGTATTAACTCGTTTCTCAACCCTCTTCTGTACGCATTTCGAGATAGGAGATTTCAATTCGTGATCCGACAGAGATGTTGCCGTCTTGTTCATCCGAACACGATTGAGGTCCATAACGTTAGCTATAAGTCCAAAACTGATGGAAGGTCTGACATTCATGAAATGAAACGAAGATGAACAGTAAATAAATGGGCAGTTTCATCCGGCGGAAGATCTGCTCATTTGCAAGTCTCAGTCAGGTTACGTAAAACTGTTCCTATAAAAACTAATTCCAACAACAAGACAAAAGAACAGTTTACGGTAACTTAAGATTGTACTTGCGTGGATAACTTTGAAATCAAAGGCAAAAAAAGGAAAATAACTGCCTAGTGTGGAACAAAGCTTCTTATAACAATTTGAGAACTCTTATAAAACTGAAGACCGGCTTTGCTCTTACTTTCTATTTACTCACCTATACTTACTTATTTACTTTCTCGTAATTTAGCTTATAAACTGAATTGAATTTCAAATTGCCACCGTTAAGAGATTCAGTAGTCTGCTTGCATGAGGTAGTTTGTATTCGAAGCCCGGCAAATCCGGTCGCCATATTTTTCGAGCCGTTAGTGGAAGCTCTGGGACGAGTGACAAAGCTAGAGGGAGGGAAGTAAGGGAGAGGAGGTTTTCTCCCTCACTCGTCCCAGATCTTCCACTAACATGCCTAATATGGCGACCGGATCTGCCGGGCTTCGAACTCTCGCGTGTATACAAACTAACGCCTGCAAGCAGGCTAGAGATTCAAAAGCTGACGTTCTGAATCTCCCAACGGTGGTCAGTTTAAGTTATCAACTCAGATGATAAACCAAATTGTAGTCAACCACTCCTCTCCCCGAGTGGCGTCGCGATTTCTTTGGAATTTTTACTCCCCCCCCCCCCCTCTACCCCTGTACTGCTGTACATACTGAGTTATTGGTGAATATGAAATCTGAAGTATTACTATCTTGCAACCTGAAACCAGTTACTAGCCGATCAACTTGTTCTTATTCTTGTTTTTCAAGTTTACTCAGTTCTCATTTTGAAATCAGTGCACCTTTAATTTATTTTCGGTTGTTATAATGGCATTAAGTCTATTAGTACCGTACAGTTGAAGAAATGTTTCCAGGAACAGCTAACTCTTTCTTCTGACTTTGATTTCGCGGTCGTTTGTTAAGCGCCTCTCATCGCCTTTAGGTCAGTGTTAGCCTTGTTTCCACGGATTAATAAAAAAACGTGTTAAAACACCCATCAACACATGAAGACCAAGGGAAACGTTTTTAGAATGTACGTGCAGTTAAGTGACACATTGAAGTACTTGTACGTAAGTGGGATTTTAGGATTCTCATTTCAAAGGATTTTCTGTTAAAAGGAACAGGAAATTTTCCAATCGCCAATAGCACCACTATCATCAAGTGTGAATCTTTCATATGAATATTAGTCTTTTTATTCATTTGTAATTAAAATAAATTATTTGATGGGTTTTCACCTTCAAAAGAAGACATAAAGCAATTATAAATTGAATATTGTCTATGAAAGCCTTAAAACTTATAGATACTCTTCCTCACCCACGCTACATCTGATGTCAACCTTTGCTTCCAGTGCTTTTCAATTTACACTTTATCGTTAACTGGCAATTGAGTTCACGACGAAAAGTTCTTCAAACTTTTTAGTAATACTTATATAATTGATTAAAAAAAACGGAGAAAAGTGGGAGTTAAGCCGTTAGAAAACAACGGCACTTTTTTGCAGCATTAACATCGAGGCAATCATTGAAGTCATGAAGTTGGTAATAACGCGCCACTTGGTACAAGCTAGTAGTATTTTGAAACTAGCAAAAGCATTATTATTAGATCGCATTAAAAAAATGTGTTAAGTATGTTGATTTCAAACGCGCGCGGACATTTGATGTTATTTTCCGAGTTCGCGTACAAGTATTCGCGAAGTTATTTTCTTGACTCGAAGCCAGTTGACAGGGTTGAAAGATTTGTGAATAAAATTTTCACGCTTAAGAGGACTTTCTTCTCTGGGAGTGAGACAGTTCCAGTTATAGTCAGAATGATGTCACAATAATGTTTTATCTCATACAAACTAGAGATAGTTCATGTATTGATGCTCAGACTGCTGCTCCAAGGAACAAACTCCTCTACAGCCAGCTGCAGTTCACTTGTTTCCTCCTCATCCAAAATTGCGTCAGAAAAAAAACTCTTTGTATGAAACAGATGACTCATCTGAACTCCAGCCAGCCAGATTATAAAGTGGAAATGGAAAAGAGACTAGCAAGAACGACTGGTTTGATCCTGTTAATGTTGACACTTACATTTCTGCCTGATAATTTTTTTTCCTGTAGCTTTGCGGTACATGAAAGACATCGCAAACTCTCACCATTCCAAGCCTTTTTAACGATTTCTTTTGATACTTAATGCGGTTCTTAACTCTTTGTTGAACTTTGGTCGACACCATACGAGAGACATGCGCAGAACATGAAATATCTGAACTAAAATCATGATATCGGTGATGTTTTATCTAAATCGTAATCAAGAGTAATTTAAGTTTTATCGTTGCGTTTTTATCCTTTTAAGCCTCATTTTTAGATTATTTTATCATTTTCCATCGAGTAACACAACAGTTATACCAATCCATGGACGAGGTTCGAAGGGAAAAGCTTTTAGAATGCACATGCAGTTAAATGGCACATTCAAGTACTCACACGTGAGTATTGTGTTGACTACTACTTAACTAGGATTTTAATTTCAAAAGAAGTTTTCCTTTTGAATTGAAACAGGAAATTTTCAAGTTGCCACTACAACTGCTCAATCAGCGTTCAACTACAAATCCGGCTTTCATATGAAAATCAGTCTCTTTATTCATTTGCGAATTAAAAGAGTTTACTGAAACGTTTTGGCATCCAAAAGAAGACATAAAGCAAATAACTTGAACTTGGCTTTAAAAGGCCATCATATGTACGTAATACCGTCAGTGAAGTCTTATAGCTACAACTTCTTGTGACACGCACTATAAAACTGGTGCTAATCTCTTTCCAGTTCGTAGTTAATTTTTCGAAATTTGCTTTGTCAGTTGACAAGCAATTGCACTTACAACGTCAAAGTGATCAAACTGGTATGTGATACTTTACAGAAATTATATTGATTTTAGAGAAAAAAACAGGAAATTAGCCGTTAGAGAAAACAACGGCACTTTTTTGCTCGATTAATCTTAAGGTAGTCATTAGTGAAGTCATAAAGTTGTTAATATAGCGTCAAGGCAGTAAGATCATGTTGAATACAATGAACGTCCAGTTATTAGTTTATCATAATTTTTGCGATATCGGCTTCAAATTCACAAGGTTCAGTGCTGCTGTTGATACTGAATATTAATATTTTAGTCACAGTGTCACTCTCATGTTGTATTTCATACAAAAATGTAGCTCATGTCTTGATGACACTGTTGCTCCACTATACAAAATCCTTAAAACAAGCTGCCGAGTTTCTTAGATATGTTTACACTCTTTACTCAAAATTTTTTTAAGCCAGTATATTACATTTATCTTTGGACATAAAAGACTCCGACTTTGTATTTCAGAAAGCCTGAAACCGAGATGACACTTGTCAACTCCAGCCAGCCAGATTACGAAGAATGTAATTTTTGGCGCTCTGTGTAATCTTACAACTCTTGGCAGCCTAGCCTGCATCAGTAGAGATCGTTACGTGGCCATAATACAGCCTGTGTGGTACCGTGATCACATGACCAAATCACGTGCCGTTAAACTGATATCCGTGCAATGGATTATTAGTAGTGTAATTGCGTTTGTGCTTTACCTTTCTATCAAGCTGCAATTAGGCGGTGGATACCGCGTTGTTGCACAAGTTATGGTTTTGATGTATCTTCTTGTTTCCTGTATAACAATTATCATTTGTTATCTTGGCATGTACGTTAAAAGATCCCAAGTTCAAAATGAGATGCAGATACGCGCGATAGTTGAAAGGGAAAAGAGATTAGCGAGGACAGTTGGTTTGATCCTGTTAGTGTTGATACTTACATTTCTGCCGGGTAGTCTTTTTCCTGTAGCTTTGAGTATGAAAGGAATCAGAAACCCCAAGCCTTTCAAACCTTTTTACCGTTTTCTTTTGATACTTAATGCGTTTCTTAACCCTTTGTTGAACTTTGGTCGAAACAGAGGCGTGCGCAGAGCATTTAAAGCGTTGTTTAAAGGTTCCCAGCAAGTAGCGCCCAGCCTGGATAATAATTAAGATCTGAACTAAAAATATAAAATGAGGGTGTCAGTGATGTTTTACTGATCTAAAACGTAATCAAGAGTAATAAAGGTTTTATCGTTGCGTGCACATTAAGTGTGTAATATCCATTTTAGATTAGTTTTAGCCTCATTTATAGATTATTTTTATCATTTTCCATCGAGTAATACAACAACATTTTAATATACCAATCGATGCCTGACGTTCGAAGGGAAGAGCTTTTAGAATGCACATGCAGTTAAATGGCACATTCAAGTACTCACACGTGAGTATTGTGTTGACTGCTACTCAACTAGGATTTTAATTTCAAAAGAAGTTTCCTTTTTGAATTGAAACAGGAAATTTTCAAGTTGCCACTACAACTGCTCAATCAGCGTTCAAGTGCGAATCCGGCTCTCATATGAAAATCAGTTTGGTTATTAATTTGCAAATTTAAAAATTATATTAATAAAAGGTTTTGGCATTCAAAAGAAGACATACGGCAAATAACTTGAACTTGGCTTTAAAACTGAGTTAAGACCATTATATGTACGTAATACCGTCAGTGAAGACTTATAGCTACAACTCCTTGCACAACTCCTTGCACTCGCAACGTTTAAGTGATCAAACGGGTATGTAATACTTCAGATTTAACAGGAAAACAACCGTTAGCGAAAACAACGACGTTCACTACGTACTCTTTTGCTCGATTAACATTTAGGTAGTCATTGGCCGTTTTTATACTACAGATCTGGACGACGTTGGGCAAATATATTTTAATGCGTCTTTGGTTCGTTAATTCGCCCTGTATAAAGACGGGCGAGCGACGCATTATATATCTGGACGAAGTAAAACGTTTAGTGCGTCTTCATAGACGGACTAAAACGATTACAAACATGTGATTCATGTCTTGATGATACTGTTGCTCCACTAAACAAACTCCTTAAAAACAAGCTTCAGTTTCTTAAAGGTATGTTTACTCTTTACTCAAACATTTCTTAAGCCAGTATATTACATTTATCTTTGGACATAAAAGACTCCGGCTTTGTATTTCAGAAAGACTGAAACCGAGATGACACTCGTCAACTCCAGCCAGCCAGATTACGAAGAATGTCTAATGTCCGGCCTTCCAAAACAAGTTCAATACGAAATGAAGGACTTAACCAACTATATTGTTCAACCTCTCAGCTTACTGCTGGCCGTCGCATCAGTGGTTTGTAACTCGATGTTCATCTTAACAGTGGCTCGAGTCAGATCCCTTCATCGTGCTCCTTTAATAATGCTGTGTAGCTTAGCAATCAGTGATTTCATATATTCATCATTTTCCGCCTTTAGAGTTGTAGAAGTATTTACACAAGAGCAAATGTGCCCAAAAGGAACACCCGAAAAAGGTGGTTTTGGCGCTTTGTGTAATCTTACAACTCTTGGCAGCCTAGCCTGCATCAGTAGAGATCGTTACGTGGCCATAAGACGGCCTTTGTGGTACCGTAATCACGTGACCAAATCACGTGCCGTCAAACTGATATCCGTGCAATGGATTATTAGTAGTGTAATTGCGTTTGTGATTTACCTATCCAACAAGCTGCCGTTAGGCGGTGGATACCGAGTTGTTGCACAAATTATGGGTGGGATGTTTCTTCTTGTTTCCTTCATAACAATTATCATTTGTTATCTTGGCATGTACGTTAAAGGATCCCCAGCTCAGAATGAGATGCAGATACGCGCGATAGTTGAAAGGGAAAGGAGATTAGCGAGGACGGTTGGTTTGATCCTGTTAGTGTTGATACTTACATTTCTGCCGGGTAGTCTTTTTCCTTTAGCTTTGTACATGAAAGGGATCGGAAACTCTGAGCCTTTCAAACCTTTTTACCGTATTCTCTTCATACTCAATGCGTTTCTTAACCCTTTGTTGAACTTTGGTCGAAACAGAGACATGCGCAGAGCATTGACAGCGTTGTTTAAACGTTCCCAGCGAGTAGGACCAAAGTAGAACTTTGTCTGGATTAGTAACATCTAAAGCGAAAATCATAGATGTCATATAACATTGTTTCTTCAGATTCGAGAAAGTGTATTTCAGTTGAGGCGTTGGGGTGCCTATTTTAATAAAAGCATTCTTGGCCTTAAAGTCATATGTAAAAATTTTACGAAGTTGGATATGATGGTAGAAAGCCAACGAGGCTCGTAGCGCCGAGTTAGCTAAACTCATCCTACATCCAAGAATCTCAAGTCGAATAATTGTTTTATTTAAAAAGCCCACAAATTATGGATAGATCTGCTTTAATTTGTAAAAACAAACAAACCTGACTGAAAAAAAAAGGCTGATCTGTATAGTTACCATATTTTTAGAGCATGATCTAATGGGTCATATACCATGATGTCTAAGCCAATCAAAACTCTAGCATTACATTATTCAGTGATCCGGGTTTTAATAATGAGAATAGCAAATCAACCTCGTTCCCAGCGCTTTCCCTTCCCGCCCCGCCCCTTCTCGCTTCTCACTTTTGCAAAGGGTGCAGAGGTCGCTGCCATCTCGATATAAGCTCGCTTAAGTAGGTAGTATGTTTTGTATAATTTTGTACTGAAACATTTGAAGCATAACTTCTTTTATGGTTAAGCTTCAAATGTATCTCTTTATGGTTAATGGCTTTATTAAGGCCAGTCGGTCATATGATTTGGCAAACAATGGACGCGAATGAATAAACGCGACTCAGTGTCAAACGAATTTTGTAGTCAAATCCTTTCCCTGCAAAGCAAAGACCTCCTCGGTACTTGTTAAGAGTACTGCCAAATCCATTGCATTGTGTTTAATTCGTTCTCTTGGATACATCAGTATATATTTCAGCATACGTAGTTATCACCTGGCCATTGGAGCTCAGTTTCTAGCAGTAAAGTGTAAAAGATCAAAACTTAACATGATATGCAACTACGGTTTACCACTGACCAAAAACTGGAACTAATAATTTTAAAGTGAAAAACCAAAAAGTGAACATAAAACATCAGATACAAGGTATTTCGAAACGTTAGGTTACTATATACTCCCGCGTGACCCATATTGGATAGATCCAGCCGGTACATGTCACGTGACACCCGAGCTCAGGAAATCAATAAAACAGAGTAATTCGTTCTGAAGAAAGTCCTAATGTTATTTTAATTAAACCAACACTAGATCCAGTCATGGGAGGCCAGTTCCAAACAAAAAGGCAGCTGCTTTGAAAGAAGTAATTTCACTGTCGGAAGTTGGCAGTTCCTTAGCGTTAAATTAAACAACTCTGTCATTGACCTAAACCGAAACGACTTCTATTTGAACTGCAAAGATTATCTAGCGGTGCTGTTTGCTTGACGTGATGAAATTAAGGATGAATTTATTGATTGTGACTAACGGTTCCACCATATCAATTTAACACTGATAAACTAGCCCACAATTAATTATTATTTTGCTTGAAACAACTGCTTTACTCGTTTCATTTTTCTTTTTCTTTTCCGTTTTTATTTGGGATATTTTACCGGTGTGTCATTTCAGGAGGTGTATGTAACTCTGTCGCTTCCTGAATAAACTATTGTCCTTTGTTATCGGTCACAATACCAAAACTAATTAAATGAAACTTCTTTATTCTATGGACTTTCGCAACATCCGATTTTAATCTTTTCCTGAGAAGTCCAATTTTGAAAGACTGCAATGGATATATGAAACTGCTATGAGAAATACATTGTTCTACCTGTCGTGAATCGCAGATGTAGTCCTTGGACTTGCTCGGCTCCCACCGCGCTACACAAGACATGCAAATATTATCATTATATTTTAGATTAATAAAATTAATTTGCAGCTTTGTTGTGCTTAAGATATTAAACATCCTGTGGGTTGGCTAGGAAGCACCCGTAACACTACAAAAGCTCAGAAAAGCTACAAAACGAAGATGGCTAAAACATACTGCGATCATCTACCTGATCCCACCTTTCAGGAAGTATCGGAGCGCTACCTCGCCAATCTTATAACAGCCATAATCAATATCATTGCTGCTCCTTTTGCTGTTGTTTTAAACGCTTTAATTGCTGTTGCTATATTTCACACCGCGCGTCTCCGAACCCCGTCAAATCTTCTGATCGGCTGTTTGGCGATCTCCGATGTTTTGGTCGGCCTTGCAGTCCAACCAGGTTATATTACATACAGGCTCATGGAAAACCAGCTTCGTTCAGTTCCGTGTTTTGTGAGAATTGTATACGCTAACGCATTCTACGTTTGTTGTGGTGTTTCGTTCATGACGCTGACAGCTGTCAGCTACGAGCGATTCGTGGCCGTCCGACTTCAAGCGAAGTACAACGACGTGTTCTCCTCGACACGAGTCCTTAAATATATGGCGGCGATCTGGATCCTGAATCTTTTACTAACAAGTCTACAGTGGGCTGGAATTAATCGGGCATCAAGAGGAATTCATTTGGCCGTTTGGTTTCTCTGTCTTCTGGTTTCAGGGACAGCAAACATTGGGATTGTTCTGATTTTGCGTAGGCGCCGTCGCCAAGTGAGATCCCACCAACAAACCATCACTCAGCAAATCCGTGGGAAGAGGGAAGAGACGCTTACAAGAAGCATCTGCTTCATTGTTGGCGTCTACCTGCTGTTAAACATCCCTGTTTTATTTGTAACAATTTATCACCAGATTTTAGGACAGGATATCAAAACGTACAACCACTATAGTTGGACAGAAACTCTTGCTTTTCTTAATTCTTGCACAAATCCGCTCATCTGCTATTGGAAAAGCCGGCAAATTCGCCAAGGGGTTACATCGATAGTGGATAGGCTATCTAGTTGATAGGATCAGAAAACGGCAAGGTCTACTTTCAACGTATACGTCGATAAAAATCATACCCCTCTCCTTTTGAGCCTTCCTTAGCTGTAACGTTGTGGTACATGTGTAACTTAAAGAGGCTTAAATTGATCGATAGCAAGAATCGAAGGGCTAACGCTCGAAACGTCAGCTTTTAGAATCCCTGTACGGAGGTCAATTTACATATCAACTATGTTGATAAAACACAATTTTTGTGTACAACTCCCATACCGACGGAGCTCCACAGTTTCTTTAGAAACTATATATACTCCCTTTATATTGATAGCATTTAAAAAATTTTGGCGGTTTATACGATCCAATATAGAACAGTTCAAGCTGCGTATATTTGGGTCTTTCAACTGCAATTTAAATGCGGTTATGAGATTTCATATATTCCCGTCAAATAATCATCCACCCCAAGTTCATCTTGATCTCACGTGAACCGCTCCCAGTTTAGTTGTTACCTCAACTATTGCTGAACTCAGCATTGATATCACGGGTGATGATTTTCCAACAAAACGCCCTTGCAAAAATAACCGATGGGAGGA
>OX419347.1:675000-747500 GCA_948470475.1 Galaxea fascicularis
ACACGGCTGTTGTGAGTCTCTCCTTTAATAGCTGTATGTAATAATATTGTGTTAAATGGAAACATTTTGTTTAACTATAGTGAAAGAAAGTTTAAATTTTGTGCTTTTACTATAAATTAACGTAAATTAAAACTATTGGAGTAAAACGAAAAATTAATACAACCAAACCAAAAAAAACTAACACTTATCTTTGGCGACCAAACCCTTCCATTTGGCGACCAAAATTTTTAAGTTAGTCGCCAATTGGCTCCCTTAGGAAAAAGTTAATTTCGGACCCTGTAAAGTACGAAAAAGGTTCACTGTTTGTAACTTACAGTTGAATATGCAGTTCTCGTTTAATTGTCCCTGCTTCGTCTTCATTTTTCCATGTTTTTGTTTGGGTAATAGAAGAACAAAGGGTACGATTGGAATCTTACCCAAGATTCAGGTTAAAAATGTCTGAACCATTCAAAGTCATCATTCTTCGATGTAACCATACTGTTGTTACGGTCTATTGTAATCCTTTGTAAGACATAAATTCGTGGTAGGATTTTTTCCAAATTCAAGTTAAATCTAAAGGACATTTTGCTCCTTAAAATAATTTCAAGTTATTTCCGGTTACCTTTAATTTCTTCGTTAGAGAGTTTCTCCTGCGATGGAATCAATAAAGATAATCAACAAGGCAGGTACAGTGGCATGAAGGGACAACTCAAGAAAGCAGACGAGAAAAAGAATTAAATTTAGATCTTTTCAAGAGATAGCATAACGACATCTCGTCATAAGGGAAAGCCGATTTCTTAGCCAATAAATTAATCATTTTTATGCTAAAGAATACTTCTTACATTGTAACATCCCAGAATATTCGTATTTACCGTCTGAAGGCTAAACGCTTGTCGCTGTTTTGTTTCGGCTATCTTTCTTTGTAATCGTGATGATCAAATTCGTACAAATAATGATAAAAGAACAGAAACCACAATCCTTGGCGCGTGAAAAAAGCCACGCATACAATGCCCTAAACATTAATGAAAACAACTGGCACGCGTTTCTCGAAACCCCCAAAACTTTTCGGGCCTATTTTGCTCTTTCGAATTATAGTAAAAGACAAGTTTTCTAGAATAAGCGGATCGCAGGTTTAGAAATGGCTTTTCGGCCGGCCCGAAAAGTTTTCGGGACTTTCGAGAAACGTGCCCCTAGAAACAACAAGCATAACAAGCTTACACCCGAATAAGGCTACAGCAAAGACATGATCGGAAACATACCATTGTTGATCCCTTTGATAAACTTCAGTGAACCTTAACAAGTCAGCATGCATGTAGAATGTTAAACTAAAAACCATATTAAAAAATAGGACAGTGACGTAAATCTATTTGTTAAAGGCCATCAACGATGAAAGGGTTTGAGAAAATTGAGATATTTAAAATATTTTGTTGATAGAATCGAACCAATAAGCGTACAACTATGAATTCCGACGGATCCATTTGTCAAAACTTGTTCAGTCCTTATAAACTGCATGTTTTCATAAAGGTAAAAAAAAAAAACTGAAGGAAGTTTTCAATTGATTATGACCTTTACTTTCTTAATCTAAAAGACTATACAGGAAAATCAAAGCAGGACGACAGTTTACAACAGTGGCATTTGAAAACGTGCGAAAAATGCCCGCGAAATGATTGTTTTCAGTCTACTTAATGCACAGCCTTGTAATAATTGAAGATTATAGATTCAAAAACAAAACGCAGACAACGAAAGACTGTCATCATTGGGGTATGCACTTCTCGGCGGTTATTGCTATTCTTATTCGCTTCTCTTGAGCAGCGAAACTAAAAATGCACGAAGATCCTAGCGCTCTAAGATGCTTTCGAAAGCCTGGGGACGAGAAGGAGCTTTGATGATTGATGAGTATTTCAGTGTCACGCGCATGCGTAATTCCACAGTATTTATAGTTAGGCACAAACTGTTTCTCTAATCATAATCTACAAAAACAAATCCCCTAATCGGAAAAGTCAAACTTCGATATAATATTCATCGCTTGTCTGTAAGAGTTTCACTCCATCGCGACTAATTGTCACATCTAGCCATCGCAATCATTTGATAATGGTAAGTTTTAATCCTTAGATTCCAAGCTAAGAACGTGTGCGAATTTTTTCAGTGTTACGTTGCATAAAAATGCAGGGTACGTTTAAGGATGAAACATAAGCCGTCCAACAGTGCTTAGGAAAAAGGCACGGACGCAGATACATGAAAAAATACCCGTTTTCGTCAATTCGGTAAAGAAAATGAAAAAACACGCTACTTTTTTACGACGAATTCTGATTACAGACGCGAAAAATTACATAGTATAGTTTCCACATAGTCGTGCCCTTCTAGTAAATCATTTACTCCAATTCGATTTTTCCGGAAAATCAATTTGCCGAACTCCTATTAAAGATAGCTGATTGCCTCACATTTTAACATTTATTAAATAGCTCTTTCTATTCCCTTTTAAAGTTACCTTACTTTTCGTAAACAACAATCACACCTGCTAGTGACGCGAGAAGCGGCCTCAAGTTTGTACCCCTAAATGCACTCAAATTAAACGAACTTTCAAAAGGTGCACAATGGACAACATTCATTAAATGTAATGCCATCTCGTTTACTAACAAGCAACACAGAGCTGACTTTTTTTAATCGCCTTACTTTTCCTTCAGTTTCAAGGTGAAAACTCCCCGGGCAAAATTTGTTTTTAAAATGAATATCAGTACATTGCTAGTCGACATTTTACATTCTCATTATCACTGAGTTGAATGTTAATAATTAATTGCCTTAACAGGTACTTGCATTGATGTTGATATTAGCTGCCTTTGCCGATAAAATAAAAGTCTGGAAGACGAAACTATACAGTAAAGAAATTAGCAGAATCCCCTGCGGTGCATACGTGATAGTTTTTCACTTGAATATTCCGAGTAGAGATTAATTGAAATGGTTCTTAGCAAAATAGTGTGAACGCCACTGACTATTGCATAAATGAACAAAAGTTCATGATGAGTTGCAACGTTTTATTAAAATTACAAGAAATTTTTAAAATTGTTATTATTCATTTTGTTATAGGAAGTGGAAAACCTTTCTTGATATAGCTAGTGTTCCCAGGTGAAGTCGAGTATTATCCCATGGAATTAATCGCTTTCTCGTTATAAGTATGGCCTCAGTTAAGTATGGCCAGTAATGTTATAGATTTTTATTGAACCATATTACTTGGAAGCATGTTCAAAAAAGTCGTCGAAATCGGATTGTCGCTTACTTCAAATCACGTCGGATTTTAAAGCAGGAAGCTCTAGAATTTCACTACGTTTTGTTGAGGTACTTTTTTAGCCGTTGTTCACCTGGAAGAAAAGAATCAAGATGTTTTTGCTTGAAGTTGTAAATGGTTACACGGGAACTAATGTTGTACCTCTCACCCTACTTACCGTCGCGCTACTACTATGGCCCTGTATCAGTCATTATTATATCTCTCAGTTAGCACGCGCACTGTGATTTGGTCAATTTCTCGGGCCGTACTCTTCTGTACGGCCCACTAAAATTGAAAGTTTCCTTTCCAGCTTTCTCGGTTAACCTCAGAGATATAATAAATATCTTACTAACCTCGTTGTCTCGGTCCGTACTGTAACTTACGGATCCTAGTTTTTTCCCGTTTAGTTATGGCCCGCGAGCTTCGCGCTTGGGCCGGCGTAAGCGAACGGGAAAAACCTCGGTCCGTAACTTACAGTACGGACCGAGAAAGCGAGGTTAGTAAGAGGTATGTATTCCTTTCACGTCAAGTTTTGCATTTCAACTTCACAATCAAGGTCTTTCTTTAAGAGCACATTTTTTTTATATTACACAGGAAAGACTATCTGAGGAGCAAATCGAAGGTGCGTTAATAATGATTTAACGTCACTAGTATTCATCATTTCCCCACGAATGAAGAAGAAAACTTTAAATGGAGGAGAAAATGTGTGAACTACCATTTTGTTGTATCATTTCAATTTGCAGCATTACCGTTTTTTTTTATAATATTAACTTTTATTTCCGTACAGATAATAATTAATCCAGCTTACTAAATAAATTAAATACAAATCAAATTTAGTGACAGACCAATAATTATGTTTTTCGGTATGAGCAAAATGTAAATGTGATCTTGATCGGCAAACGAGCAAATTTTGTGCTTGACATGTAATAGATGGCGAGTATAATTCAAGTCATAGATAACGGAATTTTAAACTGAACTCTTTTTTACTCCAAGGCATTAACATTTTAACGCCATTGTACCTTACCTGACCTGCTAACGTTTTTGCGCTTGGGCATACCATTATGCTTATAAAATTCGCTTTACCTCAGTTCTTTTGCGATCGCCGTGTTAATTAGTTTTACTGTCTTTCACTATACTTTCACTATACTTAAACGAACTATACACAACACTGTTTATTATTCAGAATACCGAGCCGCCTTCTATTTATTTGATCGAGATAACAATGGTTACATTACCACAAAGGAGCTGGGTTCCATTATGCGAACTTTGGGATTCAATCCGAATGAAGAAGACTTGCAACAGATGATTTTTACCGTTGATTACGATGGTAGGTCGAGATATCCAAGTAGAATTTGAATTCTGTATGTAATGAACAGATTCATGTCCTTGAGAGTTTGTTTGCTAAGATACTTTCCATTTAAGCTTTAGTAAGCAAAAACGAATTCCTTACTTATCAGACCTTATAAACGGTTCTTTCGGACCAGCGGTTTTCCGATACCATTGTGACTGTAACGCTGAAAGTTTTCAGAAAACCGTGGACACCAAATCACAAGACTACACTGCAGATCAAAGATGTTTACTTTGAGATCCATTAACGAGGTTAAGGACGGTGCTCCTCTAATAATAATAATAATAATAATAGATAGTTTATTAAAAACTCATCGCAGCGATATACACAATATGAGGCTGAATTACTGAGCTATGTACAAAATTATATAATACTAGAATATAAGTACCATAAATACTAAGGTATAATTACTAAAACTATATCATGAATAAATCAGCACAAGTCACTCGGTGAACTTATTAGTGACAAACTCTTGAGTGCGCTTAGTTCTACAAGAAGGACGCGTGATACGCCTAACGCCAGATCTGAGGTTGTAATTATGTACAAACTCGTTCCGTTTGGGGAGTAGAAAGTGCAAGGAATGGTTCTCATTCCGGAGTCTATCAATGTAAACCTGGCAAAGATGGGCGCGCCTCTCGCTTAGTGTTGTTAGATTGAGTGAATTTAATGCTTCATTGTAATTCATTAAAGGAAAAATGGTGCGCAGATCATATATATTTATATTAATATCAACATATACTAAAATTAATTCACCATATTTAATTTGAGGCGATGGAATGTTGAACTTTGAAGAATATATCCAACTGATGGAAGAACAGAAGACGCCTCAGGAGACTGAGGAAGATATTGTGCAAGCTTTTCGGGTTTTTGATTCCGACAACAAAGGATACATTGAATCAGCAGACTTGAGAGAGCTATTGGAAAAAATGGAATGGAAGGTTTCTGCTGAAGATTTAAAGGATTTGATAACAAGTGCTAATCTACATCAGGATAGACGAATTGGCTTAGAAGGTAAACGATAACACATAGCAGGGTCCTTACTGTTACCCTTTTGCTATCTGATAATGCGATAATTGAGGTTAAAATATTAACGGGGAGAAGCAAGAGAGCATGAGAAAATATTACGAAACTTTGTGAATCATCAACACCATAGAGAAATTTAGTTTTAATACAGGGATACACTATCCTAGCGCGCTGAATGGATAGGATTTGATTGCAGGATTCAACCACAATCTCGTGCCTGGCTGACCATATTACGATTGGTCGGTTTCATTTGCTTCCCCTTTGCTTATGTACCCATAACCCAACAAACACAGAGCCAAGTAATGATGAACTGAATCAAACTTTGATTTCTTTCGATGCTCAAGTGAAGACTACTTCAAAAATAGACAATGTTACTTGAATTTACAGAATTTGCGATGCTTGTGGCCCCAGATGGCTTGCCACCTCCCACTGAAGAAGGAAATAACAATGAAGATGACGAAGAAACTGTCCAATAAGAAAGTCTAACGATTCCTTCCGCCATCACAGCTGCAGCATAATATTATCTTTGGTACCCAGATCATCGTCATTGTGGCCATCTTCATTCGGAGAAGATCCATGTCCCCCTGCACCCCCTGCGCACCCCTCACCCCGCCCACAGCCACCCAAGTATTGGAAGTCAAACTCACCCGGATCACACCTTTAGTTCAGCAAAATTAATCGTCGTCGTCCAAATCATCATCATCATTATCCTCATTACAATCGTCATTATATTTTTATCACTAACAATTAACAATATTGAGACTAATTGACAGAACAGTAGAATCAAATGGTGTTGGTATTAGTTTCTTGTTACATATTAGTATCAATTCAACCAGAACGCACTTTGATTTTTAATTATGTAAAATAAGTTGTCACATATAAAACGTTGAAATGGTTTTGAGATACACATTAAATAACTAAACAGCATACTTAAACAGGATAACGTTTTGGAACGTTTTGAAGATACTTCAGCTCAAACTACTTTCACCATTTCAAATGCGCTTTAATTTCTTCCCAACAGTTTATATGAACTACACATTTCACATGTCATCGTAGTTTCGGCCTCTTGTAGCTCGTCCGGGCGCAGTCATAAGTTACCACAACCGAAGATGGCAGAGGTTACATACTTAGAGGTCGGCTAAGGAGAAAATGGTGCAGGCTCAGTTGTCAGTAGACAATGCATTGATCTCCTTGCTTTGCGCACGGAGACTAATAGGAGACACCTGAACTTGGTCACGACGAATTACCCTTGAGAACAACACCGCAATATGTCGACGGAATCGATGACTCTGTAAGCTGTAAATGATAGGGTTGATGGCAGAATTAAGCGAAACCATTAACACTGATGCTATGTGCATCTCGTTAAACAGCTGCTTTGAGGAATAAGCCACGTAGATGTAAGCAAAGCAGTTGGGAAACCAACAGATGCAGTAAATTACGCTCACCATAATCACCATTTTGGTAGAGCGCCGGCGATTCTTGAGTAAAGCCAACTGGGAGATGGTAGTAGTTGTCGCGCACTTGAACCATAGCTTATTTACCAGGCGAGCATACAATATCACCATGATAGTAACCGGGAAAACGACAAATATATGGGAGTTAATGATGCTGTGGTACTTAATGAAATTTTCCGTTGGCCAGTAGAAGGCGCAGCTTCCAGAGTTGTTGTCGTATGTGTACGAGATGAACAACGGAACATTGTCTGCAATGGCAAAAAACCAGCACAGCGGTATTACATATTTTAGCTTCTTGGAAGTGAGTCTTTTTTTCTCCTCGTAAGGATAAGTGACCGCCAGGTAGCGTTCAAAAGCGACACAAACTAAGGTGAAATTTGAAGCTAGGGCACCCGTCCAGGCCAAGACATCACTTGTCAGAGTCTTGCAGAGGATGCTACCAAGGGCTCCAGTAGGGTGATTCATGAAACGACTAAGAATGTAGATCGGAATCAAGAAGACTGCAACCATCATATCACTGACTGCCAAGTTCACTAATAGATAGTTCATCGGAATTCGCATGTCACGAAAAAACAGCACAACGTAGCACACGAGGCTGTTTCCCAATAAGTTCGCGAGAACAGAGAAAGTAAAAGCCGCCATGAATCCGTTTTCGAAAGGACCTCCCTCAGCCATGCTTTGCATAAACCTGGAAAAGAATTATTTAATCAAAAGGATGGATCCATTGGTTTCTTAGGCAAGGAGTTAACACAACTGGTGCTGACTATAAACTTGTTTAGCTTTAAGTGGAGACACATCATTCGAACAAGCAGAAATCTAGTTATAAGGCGGAGTGTGGAAAACAAAGTCTGCAACCTTCCGTTAGTTTGATTGAGTTTAATTGCACGTGCTTAAGATGCATATAAATGAGACGTAGAAGAAGAAAGAAGAAGAAAAACCTTTATTTACCCTCGGCAGTTTATTTAGCACAAAGGCTAGTGGGGCCGAGCAAACACATGAAACAAATAATTCAAATAAACGTAACATGATAAGAATCTAACTGGCGGGAGGCAGACCAGTTGGCTATTTACAAGGATGACCGAGGAATTGAACCAGGCACTTACCCAGAACAACACCAGCTAGTGGTCAGAGCGGGATTTGAACCCGGGTCACCGCATTGAAATCCAGCGCCCCAGACCACTCGGCCATCCTGCCTCCAGACGTATATAAGATGTGACATTTGCCCGGCATTTGCACGGCCGGAAATATATGGCTGGAAATGTTGACATGTGAAGAGGAAAAAGGAGTAGTGGTTAGGCTTAAAAAAGTTTAAAGTTGCCCTTAAAAAGGGGGAAATCATTCCAGAAAATTCTTTGAGTTTTATAACATTCAACAGTAACTGAGTCCAGTGTGAATTCAGTGCAATATTAACGATGTAGATACACCTGCCTAACTGAAAAAACATTCACCCTAGCAGGGAATATTTAATTATTGGTTATAATCAGGAAAGAGTGTTAACAAATGCTTATTCAGTATGAGAAATGTCTTAAACCAACATTCTATTTAAATTTCTTTTCACACCTTTAAGTTTTTGATTCAGCAAAACTTTTGATTCTGGCAAAACTTGTAATCACAACTGTAAAATTTAGAGACAATAAATTACCAAAATTCAGAGCTTCAAGAGGAAACAGTAAAATTGACAAGGAGTAGTAAACATAATTGGAAAACGGCCTTGACACGTGTCAGAAGTTTAATATAAATTCTAGGTAGTGCAGATAGGTCAACAATTATTTTGACCCTCTTTCAACAAGCTCCAACCGTAGCGATAGTAATTCAAGGAAACCTTTTTCAGCGAAATACGTGAGGAAGATGATTGCAACTGCATCAAAAATTTAACTTGGCGGGGTTCTGATTACAATATATTCTTGGACAAATAAAGGTTATATGACAAATCATTTTTCATTCTCAACTGTCACCTTTACAGTGGAACGGTTTCTTTCCTTTTCTAACAACTTAACACTAAACTATTTTTTGATTCATGTCACGGCAACATTTTTTCATCTTCTTGCTGGCACATTGATAACCATTGATCTAAACTAACAAACAAAAAAGGTTAAAATTTCATCCTTATCAATTCACTCTTCTTATATAGCGAAAATGCTGCGACCACCAACATTAAACTGGTGAATTTAACAGCCAAAGTGTCGGATGCCCCTCTATCTTTGAACCCTACCTCCTTACGGTGAATTGTCCTTCTTCAATCGGTGACGCTGCTCTTATGGAAACTGGCGGTTTGGAGTGTGTTCCTGACGATGCTGACGTATCTAGAAAAGCAGTAAATATACAATCTGAAGTATGACTTGCGCATAATCAACGAGCTTTTGCCCGCTATCCAATCGTTTTGCGACGACAGTAAACGAGGTGTAAACGACCGCAAGATTCGTACACAGGAATATCCAAACGTCACTGAGCGTGAACTGATGCTTGTGGATAAGGCCTTAGAGAATATAACTTTTTGAAGAAAATTATACAGCTCTTTTGTAGTTTGCTAAAAGTGGTCATCAATCAACAGGTACTGAGCACCACTTAAGAACAAAGACCGAACAACTGTTCACTTTCTATCCAGCGGCGCAATAACTAGGTAATTATCAGCATCTGGGCCAAGTTCATTTTGAGGAAATGACCAAATAAATTTATCAGAATTACCTTACATAACCCAGGTCTCCAAACCCGGCCTAAAGAGCTCCAGTTTATAAAAAAAAAAGTCAACGGAGTAGCTTTTGTGTGTTAGCTTACGTCAGTTCCGTCCCGAAAAAAAGAAACAATTTAGATTCGTCACATTTAAGGCTCCTTTAAGTTACCACTTTATGGCTTATTAAAATCGCCGCTTTTAAGACTCCATAAAATTGTCGCTTTTAGAGCTCTGTAAAATTGCCAATTTTAAGGTTCGTTAAGACTTGTTAAAATCGCCACGGGATGCTAATTCCATGGTTCTTTAAATTGGCCACTTGCCTAGATACTTATAATAACCCATTTATGGTCTCAAATTTGCCACTTTGGCAATTTTAAGGTACCTTTGAATCACAGTTTTAAGTCTGTTTAAGTCTGTTTTAAGAATCCTTAAAATCACCACTTCAATGACTTCGGAAAACGGAACTCCCTGGAGTTGCCATTAAATTCAAGTACAGTATGTTGCCCAGTATCCGGACACTTCAAATAGAAACTGCTATAACTTTCCTCCCATAGTTGCAATAGTTCGGAAATTTGGCCCTGAGGCAATCCATTAAGTCTGTAAGGCCCAGTTCAAACGTCGAACTTTTCATGCGCCGAATCAAATACCTATTTGGGTCGACCCAAATAAATTAAAATTCGACGTTGGTTCAGACGTCGAATTAAATGCGTCGAATTATATGTGACTCTTGATGTTTTTCCGAAAATACATTGAAATAATTGATGCATTAGATTCGGCACATGAGAAGTTCGACGTTTGAATCAATTAAATTCGACGACTTGATTTAGGTCAACCCAACTATTGAATTCGACTGAGCCGGTCGAATTTAATAGTTGGGTCGACACCCAAATCAAATTCGTCGAATTTAATTGATTCAAACGTCGAACTTCTCATGTGCCGAATCAAATGATTTGATTCGGCGCATGAAAAGTTCGACGTTTGAACCGGGCCTAACATGATAATAAAACGTTGTTTGTTTTACGTTTGTGTATCTCGTGAAACTTGCATTTCTGCAGAGCTCCTTTATTGCCAGTACCCGGACGGTGAGACCAGTATCAGGATGCAACAAATAATAAGGTAATCAAGCGCAACTTTCAGCAGATTAGCGATGTATAGCCTCCCTTTGATTTTTCAAAGTAGTTTTTTTCCACGTTTTATTTCCATTTATAGCGGTAAGCACAATGCAATTAATACAGGTCACCAATAACACCTTCGTTACTTATACTATTGTTCCAGATTATGTATTTAGACATAGGAGGCTTTGTTGAAAAAGATTTTCTAAAATCTGCCCACCTCTGAAGGAACTCATTATAAAATTTCAAATAAATTTTGCACTCTTTGACATCATAGATGCAACAAAATAAAAATTCACCACCAAAACCCTTAAGTGAGTGATTAACGTAAGCTTTCCAAGGCAATGAACCATTAGAAAACAATTTACTAATCCAAGCCAGTCTTGATGCTTTGATTAAGGTTTCAATATCTGTTACATTAAGACCACCAAATTCCAAATCATTTACTGTTATTTGAGCTGGCCCTTTCCAAAGAAAGTTATAAATTATAGTATTGAGTTGTTTAATAAAATCCCGTTAAAGTAGTTGAACTTTCCATTTCGAAAATATCAATTGGCTTAGGTTTGTACATAATTCCCTGTTTTGACTTCCCGTCCCCCAGCGGTTATGCAAATAAAATATTCTACGAACCAGGAGCCCAGCTCCTGTACGAACCCTTTACACCGCTTCTTCAACGATTTTCGACTATGAAGTAAAGAAAAAACTGTCCGGATGTGCATACTAACTCAAAATTTACTGAAAGTATTCGGCTTTCGTTATTTTAGAAAAATTAAATTTCAAGTAGAATTAATCAATATTCTGACTAACTGACCTCTTTAGTACTGTCGTTTCAAATACTCCACAATTTCCTTCAAAACTGATATCACACTTTACAGACACTTGCTTGAACAGCCTTGCAAATTTCACTTATCCGAATAGAACGACGCCTTCTGCCAGTGCTTCGTAAACTCAATGTCCGATTAAAACTTCCTTTCCAAAGCTGGAATGTTTAACTTCCTTTCGGAATACTTCGTTCGCCAGAAACTTTAATAAGCGCGTTGAAAAAATGGAATTGTTTTTAAACTGTCCGGATACTTTTTTTTTCTGTCCGGATACTGGGCAACATACTGTAATCAGGATAAAATATGAGAGGGGATATTTCTGTCGATTTACAATCGAAGGTTTACCTCTTCGTTAAACAATTCCCTAAATTATTCTTTACTTTTTGATAATTTCGAATTTCTGGTTGTACATGAGAGCCTCCACCTCGGTGTCCCTGAAGTCAAACCTGGAGTCAGTATTTTTGTGAAATATCAAAGTGTGGCCTTAGTTTGTCTGTTTGCTTATAATAGGAATCTATGCTACTAAGGTTGCGTTTACATGAGACATGGGGTGATTTTCATCTGCTACAGTTATATCTGCAACATAAACACTTAGCAGCTTTTCTTCATAGTCTGGCAATAGAAGAAAACACCACATCGAGGTGGCACTCATTCGGTAAAATGACCGTCTTTGCCGTGAACTGAACGTGCACAGCCACCCTCGAGATCTCACGCAACGCGAGTTGTGAGGCACCTCACTCTTCTCGCTGGTGCCTGAGGGATTTTTTGACTTAGTAAACAGCTGAACAAATCTTTTCATGAAAAAGCTATATCTTGTGCTGTTCAAGAGGGTAGGGGTGGAGGCTTAGTTGCTGTTTAACGGGGGTAGGTCCTGAAAATTGGAGAATCTATTTGAGTTACGAATTCTGGGATATAAAAAAGCGGGTACAAAAAAGAATCGCTAAGTATTTTTTTTAGTTATAGGGGCTTGATTAGATTCAGTTGTGCATGGGTGTTAAACAGTCTGACTTCATTCGCTTAAACCTCACCTCCCCCCATATCGAAAAGCCCTGTACAGCCTCCATGAAAATATGTTATGATCTGTTGGAAAAAAAAAAAGAACAGTACCCGGCAAGCAGAGGTCATTCTATCTTCCAAGATAAGTCGGGAAGAGGAAGGGCCTCTGTTCGCAGGGTATAAGAATAGCAGACGGTTTGCTTATTTTTTGGACAAGCAAGATAAAATAGAACGGTTTGTTATAAATAGAACTTAGAATCAATCAACAACTTCATGCACGAAATATACGTTTGTTAATATCTCTAAATTAGCATATTATATAAGTACTAGATACGTCTATCCACTACTATTTCTAATTCCTCTTCGCTCACCATTGTATATCATGTTCGCTAACAGAAGGCTAAAAACTAAAATACGCGCGAGGCAGCTGCTAGAAATCTTACTGAATACGTGAGAAATAAGAGTAGCCGTCAATCACATCCGATGATAATCCCATCACTCATGGAAACATATATAGAGGAAGGTTCCTGATATTGCAGAATTCGTCGAATATCCCTTGTGTAGATCGGCTGTCATATAAACCATTTTTTTTTTCACTGGCAATTTCAAAATTGCGCCGGAAGTCTCAAAATTTGCTCTTTTCCCCACCCACTCTCTGAAACGGGGGACTACTTGGTATGCCCAATAAACCACGTCGCAGTGTCACAGCGTTGTACGACGACGTTTGCTCTATATATTTCAAAGTGTTTTAAAACCGTGAGCAAACAGAATGTTGGCTGATTTGATATGTCGAATATTGATGCTCGATGTTTTGATTTCCTTGCGTGACCGACATGCGTGAATATATCATCAAACTTTAACTCCAGCGGCTGGGGTCATTCTATGTGACCATGGATAGATTTTCCATCCCGAAATCTGTTTTTCATATCATTTTGCACATATTGATTTACGAGGATTTAAACAGTCCAGAGTATTTCATAAATTTTCCACGCTCCAGACAAGAAAATATTCCGGCAAAAAGCTGCTCCGTTAGTTGGAAACCATCAACACTTCAAGAACATCGATATTGCAATTCATGATGATTTACATATTTTAAAGCAAGAAAAATCCGACGAGATCAACTCTCTTCGTTTTACAGTCATGTCTAACTGAGTTTTCATCCGTGTTCCTGTAACCACGAAGAAAATCTTCAAAGACGAGACTTTGTACATGAAACTTGAAGTGTACTGGAGACTGAACTGTGAACGTCATTCTTTAAGAAACTACACTGCACATAATCAAAATTGGCCGGAGCATAGTTTGATTGTCATGTCGTCAGGGCAGAGGCAAGAGTTGTATTTATGCGTTGTGGGAACTCCTAACTTGATTCTCCTCGATCATCAACTCCTAAGCGATCCTTTGAAGTTGACGGGGATAAAAGCCTTACAGGTCCAATAATGACTTCGAAACCAGTCTGGACCGTACCTAACTATCGAGCCGTCCCCACTCGCGATGAAACGGAGAATCAGGAGAATGAGTGTGAAACTTTCAATTCCAGTGATCGCAAGTTCAGAACGAATGAACATGTTAATGATAATTCACCACCAGAAAAGGGAGGAGGTGGTATCACCAACAATAATTATAAAGATAATACTTGGACAGTTGGAACGGAAAAAAGGATCACTGGAATTCAAAACGTGGCGGCTATCGAGAGCTGCAAACGAGTCGTGATTAATGTCTCCGGAATGAAATTTGAGACTTATGAGAGTACATTGGCAAGGCTGCCTGAGTCTTTGCTTGGTTCCCCCACAAAGAGAGCGCCCCACTATCGTTCCACTTGCGACGAATTTTACTTCAACCGAAACAAGATTGTGTTTGATAGCATTCTGTTTTACTACCAGTCTGGAGCTACGAATAGTGGTATCCTCGTGAAGCCTGATGGGATACCAGATGAGACATTTGAAGCGGAGGTAAAATTCTTCGAACTTGGTCATGACGCGGAGATGAAGATTGGACTGGAAACGAGCACAAAAGAACATGAAGGGTTCTACGATGCTGCCGTAATGTCACGCTGTCATTCTTGTTCATCGAAAATCGGAAAACTCTTCGAACCAAACAGTACTGGTAAATCATCGCCTGTCCATCGAGTAATAGATGTATGGGCAATTTTTATTACAGTCTTTTTTGTTGTTTTGCTTTGCAGCGAAACGCTTCCTCCAATTACGGATGCACTTACGTTAGACCAGTGTTGCAACCAAACAGAAGCAAGCGCCACAGTAAAAAACCACCAAATCAGCTTCTTCTGGTCTTTTAGTAAAAAATGCTGTATATCATGGTTTACGCTGGAATATATTATTCGTGCGTTTTGTGCGTTTGACAAGACAGCGTATTTACTTTCAGCGCAGGGTGTTTTTGACGTATTATCATTCTTGCCTTACGTCATACAAACCATCCTTCGTGAGTCAATATACGAAACAGAAACAATTGTTTTGCAACGAATCCTGGTATTTTTAATGTTCTTTTCGATATTCAAGTTAACGCGCTACTCCATGGGACTTCAAATTCTGCTAAAAACTATTCATTCGAGTATTCGGGAACTTACGCTCTTAATGGTTTGCGTGCTGATTAGTTTGGTACTGTTTTCGTCAGTTGTGTACTACTGCGAGACAAGTGACCAGTCCACCACATTCACGAGCATCCCGGGCACATTTTGGTTCATTATCGTTACCATGACAACAGTGGGGTACGGTGACATGGCCCCGATCACAGTGGCGGGAAAAGTTTTCAGTGCTCTTTGTGCAGTGTTCGGAGTTTGCTGTGTTCTAGCAATTCCGTCGACAATTATTGTCACGAATTTTAATTATTTTTATATTAGGCAAAAGAGAAAGCTAAGGAAACCGAAGAGACCAAAGACCAGGACGACAGGACTGCAGAAGTGGGTGACTCGGTTTCGTACGGTCTCGCTGTGATTAAGTGTCATGTGAGGCTAAGCCAATCAAAACTCTTGAATTCAATAGTCCAATGGTTGAGATTTCAGCAATTGAAATTATTATATAAGAACAGCAAGGCGTGATCTACAGTGTGTGATTCAGTGAACTTTTAAATACTTCATTGAGGATGAAGGTGCCAGTCATGTCAGGGGAAGGCTCAATTTGACTGTGGCAAATCTGACTCGTTCCCAGTCGTCTCCATCTTGTCTCGAGTCATTAAATATTAACTAGGGAACTGCGCGTAGGAGATGCACGCGTGGAGTCGTTCTAGTCTCCCGCGCCAGTTACCAATAACGAGAGACGACTGGGGACGAGTCAGGTGGCAAATGGATTACAAACATTAGTGTCTCGCAAATTTAGTGGTATCGGTGACTCGATTTCTTTTATTAGCCTAAGCAAGTACGCTTGCAGAAAAAAAACCCGGTGATCTTAGTGTCTCTCAAAGACCGGAATTAAAATCAATTTGCATAAACCCATCTAAAGTCTTCCCATCTGTAAATAGCTCGTTTTCTTCCTGTTTACTAAAGAGCGCCTGATACTTTCCGATAGGGCCAATGCATATATCATTGAGTAAATAGTTTGTTCTACTCTTTTTAACAATTAGTGAAAAAACATTAAAATATTAATAAAAATATCGTTGTAAGATACGAGTTTTGTAATTTCTCGATATGGTGACACAACTCACTCGTTTTTGCAATCTAACCAGCAAATCAGCCCTCATCATGGTTCAAATAACGAGTTCCAATTTGATTCTGATCATTGTTGATCATATTATTTCCTAAAGGTTCGCACAAATTGCTCCTATTGCACCCTTCACTTCTTTGTACATTCACCATTTAGTCATACATTCTCCAATTATTCGAAAATGTATGCCGGAATCATATCCGCAAGCCATGTTTTTGAAGATGTTTTTGTCAAGGTCTTTAAGGAGAGGTCATTGTTCAATAGATATATTTTGACAACTACGTAACTATATATTAGACACTAAATGTATAAGTAAATAAATAGTTTCAGCTTATTCTCAAACTTTGTATCTCCTTGCCATCTTTCCTTGTTAACCATTATAATAAGCGTAAAATTTTATATATGACTAAAACAATTAATCGCTAGTTCAAGAAAACTGTGACAGGTTGTTGCAAAAGTAACCTGATGTTGATTGCGAATTATATCTAGTCAAAAAGGAGAACAACACAAAGCGAGTAAATGGAAACGACGCGCACAACGTTTTCAACAATAAGGGCTAGTCAAATGACTTAATTACTCTGTTACGTTAGAATAAGCTTGAGATGAACATTTTTGGTGAAAGGCAAAATTAATGATAACTTGGTTATACCAATATATCCGAGTTAATAGTTCAAGCATTGCTGCTCGCCTATTACGTGGAAACCTATTTAACTTAAATTTGTACCATATCATAGATATTTACGATAAGCTGGTTTAGTTTGTTTCAAAGTTCATGGAGGAAATAATCGCTATTTGCAGTTACTGATTCAGGGATCTACCTCCATCCACCCGAATCACTTGGCCAGTGACATACCCAGCTGAGCATGTGCAAGCAAGGAATTCTACCGCCTGGACAACATCATTGGGCTGACCTCTACGACTCATAGGAACATTTTCTAAGATTTCGGCTTTCTTTATCTCCAAAGTGACACCTTCTGTTGAGATATAATTATTTACTGCCTGCTCAGGTAATAAGATGGCTCCAGGGCTCACTCCGTTGACTCTGACAAAAGGCGCGAATTCTTTGGCAAGCGCCATGGTGCACATAAGAAGCCCTGCTTTGGAAATGCAATACACTGAATGCTGGGCCAGCGGTCGGTCTGCATGGATATCCAACAAGTTTACGATGCTTCCTCCAGACGCCTTTAAGCTGGGAAATGCAGCCTGAAACCGTACAATACGAAATATGTTATTATCAGTGAAAATGCAATTACCTTAGAAAAAAGAAAATCATCTACAATCACAAATGTTTTGATTACTCTCAAAGGTTTATAGTCGATGGTTCAGAGAAAAGGTAATGACCTGGCCGAATGCCAGGTGATAAGAAGCATTTCTTCGCAAATGGCTACATTGATGAAAGGTGGTACTCATCTTTAACTGAATAAGATACGGCACTGACGTAAATGCTTTTAGTCTGTCGTTATAGACCATAATTCGAAGCAAGCAGGTGTATAACTTCTACCTGTGATAAGAAGAATGGTGCGCTGAGATTCGTCTCCATGAGTCCATTCCACTCTCGTTGTGTAATTTTTCCAACCTCGGTTTGGTAAAATTGTGACGCGTTGTTCACCAACAAGTCAAGTCGTCCCCAGGCTTCTAACCCTTCTTTGATGATCCTTTCTGCGGTTTCCTTAGCATTGTTTTCCAGGTCTCCTCGGATTATCTGAGCAGAATTTACACGAGTTCTGCAAATGTAATAGACTATTTATTTATTTATTTCCCTTTACGCGCTTAACCAGAATGGCCGGCGCCGAAAGGGAAAGCCGGAGATTCCTGAGATAATAGTCAGTAGCATTCACTTGAATGGTCACACTTCAGGGTGCTCTCCTTTGACTGACAAACTAATAGCATCACGAGGGAGTACTGATACATTTATTTGAATGGTGAAGGCTAAGGGTTTCTTCATCGGAGTCATACGCTAGAAACACACAACCTGCGCTGGGGATTGATGGAAGCATGAAAATAGTCTAACAATGAAGGAAGTGATTGTGTATTCTTACCTGTTCAGCTGCTTAACCAGATCGTTGGACTCGGTCACGGAGGTGTTGCAATGAATAAGTACATTGAATCCGAGCTCGTGTAATCGTATAGCAATTCTCGCACCAAGGCGCTTTGCGGCACCGGTGACAAGAGCAACAGGACTCATCCCACATCCTGTTTCGAGTAATCCATTCAAATGCAGCCCATTTGTGAATGGCTTCTCTACTGCCACACCCTTACTCTTCATTTCCCCAAGTACCAAGCCGGTTTCCACTCCATTTGTAGGAATTTCATTGCCTGGGAGGATTTGAATGAAAGGAAAGAAAGTACGGAAGTCTTCTTTGCCGCTCACGTCTTGAGCGATTGATTTTAAAGGCTTCTTCACCAAGGGATGAACAAATTCTGGTGTAACGTCGGCAAGTGGTATTATCACGTGGGCGTGCTTAAGTGTATCAGGATCAGGTAATGACCACGATTTTGTTGCACAGCCGATGTTCAGTTTGTATTCACCTGTTGTGTTACCCCAGAATGAAATGTCCAGGTCAATTGTTCTGGAGGCGTTTTTATTGTTTGGGTCTCGTTTGCGTCCGAGTTTGTCCTCTACTTGAGCCAAGACTTGCTTTAATCTAAAAATATAGGAAAGAGTACCAGTGAAATTTGCAATCAGAGTGAGTTGAGATGGTAAATGTTAAGCGTCGTAAGTGCTCGTAGTGTCCTCGGTGACCGTTTTTAGGGATGTCGATCGCACAACGCCCATGACAACTCAAAAAACAGCTGCAGAGGAGACCAAAACGCTCCCTGTTTGGACACCACAAAGAAAACGGGGTGATAATATGGTAAAAATCACATGATATCGATATTTGTAGGTGTGCAAAAGAATGCATCAAACTGAATATTCTAAGTAGTGCTTTATTACTATAACTACGTTTACTACTATAATGATTATAACTATGACTATTGCACCATTCACACCAACGCTTAAACATGTTTAAAAGCCGTTTAGTTGAACAAGGTTTAAAAATTGTTTTCTTCATAAAAGCTGCTTACTGGCTATTTAACAATTAGACCCGTAGCCCTTGAGGGCGAAGGGTCTAATTGTTTTAGTATCACCCAACTAGTCGGACAGAAAAGGCAATAATAAAGTTAGCAAATGCAAGTTGAAGAAATATTTATTTGGGAATAAAACGAACGAAAGTGTAACGCTCGATTGCTACTCGAGGACTATTACTAATAGTCCTCTAGTAGCGTAGCCAATCAAAATGCAGGATTTGCATTAGTCCACTAGTTGGATGATACTAATATCAATTAGAAATCTAGCTCAAAATAGAGAACATGCTAAAGTTCATGAATTTGAATCCCTCGTGAAAGCTTGCGTTCAGTTTTTCGTTATTGCTTTTTCATTTTTTAAAACCTGTTTAGTTGGTGTGGATGGGGCATATGACTGTGACTATGGTTGTAGCCTCACTGTATGACTGTAACTATGACCATGACTGACAATGAGTATGACTATGACAATGACTATTGACTATGACAGACTATGACTGACTATGAATATGACTATGACTATGATTATGACCATGACTATGCAGGGGCACCCAACGAGAAACCACTTCGATGAAATATCTGTTCGGGAGAGTCTACCCGTTTTAAGACTTACGCGGATAATGCATTGCCAAAACGCCACGGATTCCTCATTTAAAACATCACCTAAAAGATTCGCAACAAGGGAAATCCAAGGGAAAATAGTCCCTTAGATTTTCGGAAGGGATATTTTTACAATTTTTCGCTCTTAAAAAGGTCGCCTAGCATTTTCGGGTTAGCAAATAGTTCGCAGAGAAGTTCTTCGAAGGTAACATTCAGCTAGCAAGTTCTGAAATGAAGATTTCATTCCCTAAAATTTTCGGGCACTTCAATTTTCAGCAAAGAAACCCGAACAAAACAAATTTTTCCAGCTGATTAAAACAACTCTTTAAACGGTCTTTAAACATTACAAGGAGCCTAGAAATATCCCTCAAGGGTTGTTTTTCTTAATTTGGTCGTTAGGTGCCCCTGACTATGAGTGCCATAATAATTACCTTCGATATTGACATTGGTTTTTGCATTATAACTAACATTGCCATTAACTGCCCTTGGTGTTACTATCTGATTATTATAAGTATTCTGGTTTTGGTATTAGTCTTGTATTTACTTATTCTTTTTTAAGTGTGTCTGCAACATTTCTAAAACATTTTCGTTACCCAACTGGGTCCAGCTTTGTTCTCAAGATCGCTGCCATGTTAAGAAATCCCGCTTGCTTTGTATAACCCACTGGTGTTGTTTTAAAGGCGTTGGACACCATTGTAACTTCTACGTCCTCTTTCATCAAGCTGATTGCTAGCGGCAAGTTTTTCTCAGGCTCAATATTGGATCCAAGTGATATATGAACCTCATGCCAATCGAAATCCTCCCAGCTTCGTTCAATAGTTACCGAGGAACTTTTGCAGAATCGCAAAGCGTTTGGCTTCTCTACGATCACTCTGACCGAAGGAACGTGATGTCGCACCACGCAGATTCGCGCCACATCAGTTGCTACTGCTTCAATCAGATTGTACTTCTTGCTTTCCACATGGAAAAAAACATCTTTGGTGATGGTCTTGTAGTTGATTGTGTCTTCCACGCGATCTGTCTCGCCGGCTTTCTTGATATAAGTTTTCAGATGTAAGGTGATGCTTAGCTCTTGTTGTTTTCCTACCTCATGTTTACTGAATCCTACTTCGGTACGGATGCGCAGGCCATTTATTTGCACTACATCCATTGTCACTGACCACCTGACGAGAAAAAGGTGTTCGCTAAGTCGTGGCCGAGGTGATTGTAGAAAAAACCGAAGATACTAGGCTGGGGGTGGGAAGAGGTTTTTTTTTTTTTTTTTTTTTTTTTTGGGGGGGGGGGTTGAGGGTGCAGAGGAGAGGAAAGAAACTGCGATCTTAGCTTTCACCGACGGAAACTCACGGCTTCCAATTGGTCCGTGAACAATGGCGGCTTTCATATCAGTTTAAAGACTAGTGGGACGTCAATTAATATATTTTACGCTATTGCAAGATGGTTTGGGTCTCGACAAAAGATTGCAGAACTGTTAACAGCCTCGGTAGCTTGCGGTTTTGTTTTGTGCGCGACAAAGAAAAATTCGCGAATGGTGAAGCAGCAAGAAGAATTGGAGGAGAGAAACACATTCATCATTTCCAATGTTTCTCGCGGGTTCACCTTTCGCGAATTGTTCGTTGTCGCACATTAACTAAAACCGCCAGCTACACATTGCGCAGATTCGAAAATGCATGAGACGCGCGTGCAAGCTCTCCTTCTTCCCTTCGCCCCCCCCCCCCCCCCCCCCCCCTACGTCCCGGAAGAGCTTGCTCGCAGATGACAACTTAACACCGATTAAGATTGTACTGCGGAAATGAGGATCATCACATCTCAACTGCGAGGATCATCCTTCTTTTGATATTTTTCCTTTGTTTGAAATTTACTGGTTGGATGATTTTTTTACATCACCTTTCTTATCCGGTCAATGATAGCTCACAGTGAAAGCTGGAGAATCAAATGAAAACTGCAAGCTACAAGTAAACGTCCCACCTTATCCCAGATTAACATGATGATTGAAAATTGTGAATCCAGATAATTGCGCTCGTCAGTAGTTTTCATAACTATGACTCATAATATACCGTAGATGGCGCCTAATTCTCACCTCAGGATGTCTTTGCTATCATAAGCGCGAATTTCCGAACATATTTTCGGCATAGGCTAAAAGTTCGACTGGACTCTGGAGTCTGGACTCTGGACTCTGGACTCTACTTTTTATATGCTCTGCACAGAAAATGTGAAGAGACAGGGTGGGTAAGGTTAGGTTAGGGGGGTGTGGAACATTATACCACTACTCAATAATCTTATAGTCCACTTGTTTAGCGCTGAAGATTTGGTGAAATTCAAAATGTGCCAGATTGTCAAGTGTAAAAAGATTCCAATTTTGACATTTTGAACAGCGAACAATCAAGTTTGACATCATATTTCACGATTCCACCTTCATTCACACGAGGAGGAAGTGCCCGCACAAAACAGCCTGGGCCGACTTACTCGAAGCATGGTTAGCACTAACCCACGTTAAATACCTAATCATAACTCGGCCTGGATGTCTTTGAAGTAACATGTTTGTAAAGAAATAGAAAAAACAGAAAAGAAATGTCGAGGCGTACTGTAAGAAAAGAAAAGAAAGTGGTTGAAATCAATGGAATTACCACACCCCCTAACCTAACCCCACCCACCCCCGTCTCTTCACATTTTCTGTACAGAGCATATAAAAAGTAGAGTCCAGAGTCCAGAGTCCAGTCGTAATTTTATCCTATGCCAATATTCTCCCATGTTGAATAAAAACATTGATACCCTGCCAGCAGTTCGTTTCTCTGACGCTTGCCGTAATCGATCGCTCACTTTGGCTTCAGAAGACGAAGCGAGATGCCAACCGCATAATCAGTACAAAACTATTACAGCGTCGTTGGTCAGTTCTTGTTAGCTAAAGACGACGCCCCCAAAATCGTGTTCAATTTTAAAACGTCGGCAACAAATCCAATCTCAATTCTTTTAGCAACTGGTTGTAAATCCATGACTTTGCACAAATTTAAGTAGTTATTTATGTCATTTGCTGCTGGCAGAATTGAGTTCTAAATTGCACTAACTACACTTTCAACTTTGAGTTGCTCCGTCTGAAACAATCAGCCGAATTTAATTTGCAACTCTAATTGTTAATAATTAATAAAAACGTCTGAATTACTGTCGTTATTAAAGGTATTTCGAACGTCAAACAAACGTATATTTCTTTGGTGCTCATTTCAATAATTTTACACGGATCTTAGGTCTTACTGGCAGGCGTCCCCATCTCTAAATCGAGCAATGTATCTTTTCAACGAGGCTATTTATTTCAGTTTTACTGACTATCGGTTCAGTGTTCAAAATAATCATACCTCAGCCTAGTAATGGGTTTTACTACTAACCTTTAGAAACTTCCAAGCTTGTACGAGTTCACTTCACTACCAGAGTTGATACACACACGATGAGGTCAAAAGCACGTACACCAGCAATTCATTAATGCGGCTTAGGTGTCAATTTTAAGCAACAAAGGTGACAAGTAAGGTTAACTTTTGCTGAGTGACGTGGGTTAGGGATAACGGGCTTTCAAATATCCGAACCCTGTTTATTTGTTTGTTTACTTTTTAAGAAAGGTTTTTTGCTGGACTCTCCGACCGTAGAAGAAGCATCCAAGGCAATTCACTGGGGTAGTTACATCTCTTTCCTTGTTAAATTCTCTCTAGGTATCGAAAACGAATTTCTCCACAAGTCACGCCTATAATAACTCGATCTGCAGTATCTCGATCACCCGATCAAAAGCAAATACTTGCCGCGTTAGGCAATCTCCTCCATTTCCGGTCTACGTTAATTACGTTTGCCACCCATTCAGCTATTGGTGAATACCTAAACAGACATTGACCTTGAGGTCGGCAATAAGTGGTTGCAGAACCGTGATGGGCGAGACTCTGTACCTCCATGCTAAAACGAAAACGCTTTGCGCAAATCTTAGTTAACACCATGACCTGGAAAGTGCACAGCCCATAAAAATGTGACAAAATCTTAGAATAAGGATCCACGAGATGGCGTGTGCCTATTGAAGAATATACAGCAGCTTCCCGACAATGTGATTGGCTGGCATTTCTATAGAATGGTTGAAAGACGTTGAAAGACAGGCATTGCAACAGCTTCAACTGACCAGGACGAAAGAGACAAGAAAAGAAATCAACTGTATACGACTATGACATGGGTGGTAAGTCTATGATGATTATCAGGTCAAATTCTTTTTCCTCAAAAAACACATCGGTTACTCAAGTTAGGAGAAACAAACCCCTAATCAACTTGGATGGTTCTCTTAAGACTACCTGAACTGATGACAAGGATATAATCCTAAATCGTGGACTACAAAAACAAACTACGATAGCGTTTTCTATTTTTCCTACTCTCTTATTTTCACATAGCTCTGCTTTACTTCGTGAATTATTTTCTCGCCGAGTGGATGGTGCTATCTCCGTTTACACGAACAACTCTCAGCCACCCTTAACAGAGACCTTCCTTGACGAAACAAGTAAAGTAATCTTTATTTATTTCATCATTTCGTACCTATCCATATACAAATATATATAGAAGAAAAATCACAATTCACGTTTGTTTTAACTAGCAGTTACTTACTCCAGTTCAATGTTACATTTCAGAATATAACCCGGAACCTTGCTAAAGTCTCTCAAATCAAATGCAGTTCATCAGAACCAAAGAAACCGCAATAACAGGTTGAATGTTTTGAATATCTTGTTGTAGAATACCTATGTCAGTAAGTTGTATGAAACCTAGCTCTCCTTTTAACATAAAATCAATTTTTATTTCCGCTTTATATGTTATTTTATTCGATAGAGAACCTTTCCTGTTCGCCCAAGAGCTGCGCCTGTTATCTTCTGTGATTTTATCCGAAGTATTTTCGACGATCAGTTTTAAGAGCGCCCAAACGAAAGGATAACGCGGAAAACGTTCGCCGATGGCGTTCCGCTCTGTGGCTAAATATTTACCCGTTTGTTTGTTTATTAAGTCTCCATAGCAACAATGCGTGAGGACGGCCAAACGTTGCAAATGTCAACGTTTTGATGGACGAAAAGGCACATAAACCGAAGTTACCAATCTCTAGAATGATTTGTTAGACTAATTTATTAAAATACGCAATAATTTACAAGTTTACAGGCGAGAAAAAAAAGTCAGTCAGTTTAGTTTACCTAAATGCGGTTGTGCTCTCTTTTGTTTGTGGAAATGCTAACTTCATCAAATAAATAAAATCAACTATGCCCTTCTGATCAAAAAAATCTCGACAAATCTTTCAGATGAGAACGATAACCTATAAAAATGAATACCACAATGAGATAGGATCGTTAACTACCTTTTCTCTTTACTTTCGCTCGGTATGTTAAGGGTCTAGCAACTGAAGAAATGGTGATCGAAGCTAATAAGGGCTAGATTGAGCATGGACCATCCGAAAAATGCATATTGACTAAACCAAAACACATGAAACAACTTGGCTTGAGCATCGTTACAGGAATCATAAATGCTGTGAGCCAACACACGCCAGGAAATAAACAGCGGTACTGTAAACAAACTGGTCAAACAATCTGTAATGGCCAGACTGCACAGAAGAATGTTACACGGCCGTTGTAGAGATGGGGTCTTGATAACAAGAAGGTTGCCATGAAAGCCAAAGACGGCGGAAGGTGCGACGATAACGCTCAAAATAATGTCGCTTAAAAAGGAGACACTCTCTCTGGTTGGGATGGGCACCCAAAGAGGATGTCGACATAACTCGTGATAATTGCTTACATTTTCCACCATAACTGCAGAATCCAAAACCAAATCAATTACCCTACCCAATCATAACAGAGACAAACTACGCAATGCATTAAACAGCAAGAAAAAAATTTGCACTCTCTCACATTTACAATGATCTATTCAAGGAGTGAGTTCACAGGGGGTTTCAGGTATAACCTCCCTCAGCTTGGATTATAACGAAAGCAAAACTTAAAAGTTTGTTCTCCGCTAATTGGCTTGCAACTCTTCTGGTGAACAAAGAACAAACAACGCAAAGAATGGATCCTAGTCCTGAAACAATAGAGGTGGAACACCATCTCTGCTAATCAAAGTTAGAGTTTATGGAAGCTGCTAGACGACCCCGAGTCATGTTGCAGTCTCCCTTACCCCACACCATTTTTTGTCATGCGTGGGAGGCGGTGCGTTTTTCAAGTGTTAGAGCTAGTTTCCTTTGACCTTGAGATGATTACGCGAACACAACGACAACATACGTCCTGGTGAATAACAATTTGATTGGTTTAGCGAACAACCACAAACCTACACGGCTATTGATTGGTTCGATCTGATACGCGAGAAGTTTCCAGAAATCAATTGATGCTTGGCGTTCACTGAGCTTTTCTGGTCTTGAAACAAGTGGGGTGTTGCAGAGATTTTCTACGCTTGAGCCCTGAAGCAATTTATCAAGGGTAAAAGAAACTCGCTCTAGCGACACAACAGCGTTTTAACAGCGCTTCGAATTTCGCGATTCCGAATGACATATATGATAGGATTTATAACGGAATTTATATACGTACAGCCTGTTGCCCAAGCGGTCAGGCTTTCAAACCATTCGATTAAATAACTTTTAACAAATTGTAGGAATACTCCAGGAAGAACGGTAATCAGTACCACTGCTATGACTATAAACATGTTCTCTGTCACTTTTTTTTCTCGCTTATAAATAGCAGAAAAGCTCTGTTCTGAAACAGCAGCATGTATTTTCTTGTTATTGCGACGAATGGCAATAAATATTCGAACATGGTTTACAATTGGAAGTAAAAACATTGCCATTCCTGCAGCTATGCTTATGTAATAATTTACAACCGTATTGCGCAAAACTGTTACAAGCAATATACTCAACGTTAGCCATCCTACCCCAGTAGCGAAGGCCGCCAGTAAAGCATCTGTCAAGAAAGCAGCATAATCAGTATTAATAATCATGATAATGAGAATGGTGATGGCGATGGTGATGGTGATGGTCAGTGGTGATGGCGATGGTGGTGGTAGTGATGGTGATGGTGATGGTGATGCCGGTGGCGATAGTGAAGGTGATGGTGATGGTAATGGTGCTCGTAATGGTGATGATGAGGGTGATAACAGCGACTGCGATGGTGACGGTGATGGTCAGTGGTGACGCCGATGGTGATGGCGATGGTGATAGCACTCGTGATGGTTATGATGATGGTGTTGCTGATGGGATGGTATTGGTTGTGATGGTGGTGGTGACGGTGATGATAATGGCATAGGGTGATCGCGGCCATGACGGCGATGATAATGTAATGGGTTAGGGGTGATGGTGATCGTGATAAGGGTGATCCTGGTGCTGAAGCTTGCTCCATCAAATCATTCAAAAAAATTCATATGCACTACTAACAAAGATACACTCGACAAAACTTTTAGAAGAGGACGATGATCTATAAAAATGAATACGGAAATGCGATAAATCATCACCGTACCTTTTATTCTTGCTTTCGCACGGTATTTCAGAGGGTCAGAAACTGCGAAATAGCGATCGAAGCTAATAAGGGCTAGATTCAACATAGACCATCCGAAAAATGCATATTGAGTGAACCAAAACACTTGAAACAACTTGGCTTGAGCATCGTTACAGGAATCATACATGCGGTGAACCAACACACGCCAGGAAATAAACAGCGGTACTGTAAACAAACTGGTCAAACAATCTGTAATGGCCAGACTGCACAGAAGAATGTTACACGGTAGATGTAGAGATGGAGTCTTGATAACTGCTATGATAACTACAAGGTTGCCAAGAAGGCCAAAGACGGCGGAAGGTGCGACGATAACGCACACAACAATGTCGCTTACAAAGGAGACACTCTCCTTAGTTGGTATTGTTAACCAGCTTGGGTGACCACAACGCTCTAGATAGCTGCTTCCATTTTCAGCCATAACTGCAGAACAAAGCGATTTGAGTCTCACAAAGCCAAAACCAAAGCAATTACTCTGATTACTGAACCAATGATAATTCAAAGCAACTGTGGCAAAGAACCGGTGCTGGGGGGGGGGGGGGGATTACATGCGTGCGTTCAAGTCGCGATTGGTTTGACTGCGTGTTCTTCTTCTCGTTTGCAGAGAAAGTTGCCCTGTTTTCCCGATCAACCACGGAGCTGAGCGACATAAAACAAACCCAATGTAAACCAGAATTGTTTTCGACTATTAACTGAAAACCGCTCTTGGTAATTTGTTATCACCAGGCGCGAGACGAAAATACAACGCCTTACGCCTAATGTGACACCTTTTACAGTCAAAAACCAGTTTTTCATGTGTTTGGAAAACTATCTCTGTTTCTGTACTCTGTACAGTTGGTCTATTCAGGTACTTCCGTTTCTTTTTCTTCATTTTTTGTAACTCACTGACTACAATGGTGCGCTTGTCAAAATACAGTAAAACTTGTAGAATCATCTTTTAGTGCCGACAGGTGAAATTCCAAACCACTAAACCCCTCAATTTTTAGGTTAGGTAGTTGGTGATTTGTCTTATACAGATTATCCTTGCGCCATTAAATTGTAATAAAGTAATAGATTAAATTGAACGAGTCTTGATTTATGTATTTTTCTGCACGGAGATAAAAATAAGAAATGATAGAAAGAAGCACAAACTCCTTACCCTAAAGTGTAGTTCAAGATCAGGTTGCTTTTATTCTTGCGACTTTGGTGTTGTGTTAGTAAATTTGGTCAATTTATAGAACTATATCTGAAAAAAACACTCACCATGAATGTTGAGTTTATTGGAACTTAAATTCTGGGCTTTTTCTTTTCTGTCATTTCATGTTTTGTCATTGTCCATTGCTTTGTTTACCTGTAACTTGCAAGTTACTTGTTTCCCACCTACACACTACGCATAAGGAAGCTCATTACAAAGAATTAAATCGGAAGTGTGTCAAGAAATAAGTGTAACCGTGCAATGGGCTTTATATTGCTATAAGAGCTGTTTTTGCCATTGACAGACTGCCGACGTTCCTTGATGCAAATGTAAAGCACTTGACGCTGACTTCAACAACATATTTAAGTGAACATCACTTACGTACAGGGAAGTACAAATGCCGCCTCCTCAAAAACCATCAACTTAAAAACGAAGAAAACTACAATTTAAGAGCTGTTACTGAATAACTACTGGAGTGCGCATTCAGGTAACAAGATTAGTAAGTTGCGGTAACCAGAAAATTGTCAAAAGTAAGTACAAAAGTCAAACAACTTTTGACAGGAAATTATATTTTTTTAATCAATTGAGAAAACTACAATTTAAGTGCTGAACTCAAAAGTAAGGATAATCAGAGTTCCAATTGCTTTGAAATTCAGCACTAAATTGCGTAAATTGCATGAGGAAAATTATTGTGCATACAGCCGAGATTCTATTAAGCGGCCACCCAGCAAAAAAACTGACTTCCAAAACTATTGTCAGTACTTCACTCCAAATAAAACACTTAACTAGGGCACCTTTTCTCGAAGATTGGTTATGTTTGGGTAAACACCAATCAGAGGTGTGCGAAACAAGGTGGTAAGGACTGACAAAAACATTCAAACAATATCTGTCACGATCGTTTTGGCGTGATTCCGTACTCCCGCTAACCAATGTGGGTGACCACATCGCTCTTGATATCTGCTTCCACAGTTTCAGCCATAACTGCAGAAGAAAGCGATCTGAGGGTAAACGATCTTGCCCTTGCCACTGTATTAGTAACAAAGCTCTTTGATGTGTTGCTAACAACCAGTTTTTCCTGTCAACCACAGAGCGACGTATAACAAAAGCAAACGAGAATTGTTTTCGGCTCTTTACTGAAAACCTCTCTAAAAAATCATTATATTTAAGATATAAGCATACATTTGTGGGAAGGGGGAAGAACAGATCAAAATTGAGGTTTTGAATATTAATTGCCAACAGCCGTAGTGCTATGGTGGCTCGATCTTGCAACTCTTCATTATCCAACAACAACAACATTTATATTTGTATTGTAAAAAAATAAATACAATGTATAGTAACTTGTCACCAAAAATAACTTTGAAAACATTTTCTGGAATACTATGAGGAAGAAACCCTACACCTCCTCTTCGGAAAGTCCCGATCGATTTATCAAATCGAATAAATGGTGTCAATGACGTCTCATGCTGACCAAAACACTGGGTTTTGTGGGCATCCATTTTAAGACGGTTTCGTTATTGCGACTACATTCCATAATAATGTTTGGTCTCGATATAAATGAGATGAAAGAAAGCACTCGCTCGTCAGGCTAGTGGCAAAAATCATAACGGAGGTAACGAAAAAATATATTTCAAAGAACCTGTCTATGTTCAGTGGGTGGTGGTATTTACAAATGTCAACTGTAGACTAAATAAACACCATGCGGAAAAAGCCGGGCTACATTGTCGCAATGACGTGGGCGAAACGTCAGGCTCGGAAATTTTAACTGAAGGACATACTGCTAGTTCAGTCAGGCCCGGCCAGGGGTTTTGGGTATACGGTATCCCGGGCCGTTTTAATTCAGGTATATGGTATATTCGGGTATAAATTATTTAGTTTTTCCTGTATTTTAGGTATTCAGATTAAGATTTTACTTATTCATTTTCAGGTACTTAGTCCCGTTTCAAAATAATTTTAGGTATTAAGTATCATGATTTTCAGGTATATTGGTATCTTGGGGGGGGGGGAATAGCGGGTATATTGGTATCGCACTACTCCCCCTGGCCGGGCCTGTTCAGTGTAGCATGAAAATGGTTCTCTTTCTTGTACAATGATAAAAAATAATTAAGAGTCATTCCTTCGAGTTAGGAACTAAAAGACACCAGAGTCAAGAGTCTGTTTGATAGAAAGCGTGATATCCCGGCCCGGCGGGAGTAACAAAATATAAAGCATCGGTTTGCTGTGGCTGGTTTACGGCTTCAGCCATACGCTGTTAGTTTACTGTTACCACCTCAGTATTTTGAATTACATAGGCCTGTCCCCGCATTTTACTGAAGGGCAATTTTAGGTCCTGTTTTTTCCTTAAAATACTTAGCTAAAAATATAAGCTCTACTAAAAAAATTCCCGTCGACGAATCAGTATTCTGATATAATTCATCCATCTCAAAATATTTGTCTTGTTAATGCAAATATTCATAATCGTCATTGGACAACACTGGTAAAGTGTAAGAAATATTTGTTTTGTTAAGCAAATATTCATAATCGTCATTGGACAACACTGATAAAGCGTGGTCCGTTTCTTCCTCTAAAATGGCTGTATTTTGCTTGATAAATTCCTTTCCCACGTCTTAAAGCTTTACGTGGGTTTATGTGTTTTTCTGTGAAAACAGCCGATTCGGTTGTACTTCGGCGAAGTTTTTCCTTCTCTTGAGCACCCAACGGAAGTGACCATCTGGTTAAAAATTACCAGGAGCCCATTATGGGCTCCTGAGAAGACTAAATGTTTAGGCCCAAATTATACTGAAACAAAAATAAAAACGGATAAATTAAGGTAACTTAGTCCGTGGTTAACTTTTTTTTCCATGCATTTTTCCTTTTGTAATTTTTAATCTCCTTCTTAGCCGGACGGAAATTGGAAGAGAAATCTCTCGACAACATTCATAATTTCACGCTAAATCAAACGATAGTTTTTGATCATCGGTTTTAGACAGCCGAAACAATTTAATTGTTTGATTGAGTTCGGAAAATCTTAAATCAACGAACTTCTAACTTCCTCCACGCACAGTGGTTTTCCAGCGGTGTAGTAATACGCAAAAGAACACCTATTTGCTTGGGAGCACCAATCGATTTTTTCCTCAATAAAATTACGAGTCAAGTAATCTTAATTGTGGGCTTGTAGTAACTTTCGAAAACAGAATTTGTTCTTTATTTTGGAAATTGTTGTTCGCGATTTACACGGAACGTGATTTCAAAAGTATAACTTCCCAGCCAGAGCGAAAGTGACGTCAACGGATGATAGGGGCGTGTGTTTAGATATACGCGGGCTACGTCAATGAGGATTGGCGGGTGTAGGGGGAAACACCACAGAAACTCTGATATATCAGTTTTGTAGCATTAAAACTTACTGCATGCAACAACTCTAAAGACCAGAAAAGGTTAGGTTAGATCCAAAAACTAATTAAATAACGGAGTCATGGCAAAACAGCGAAGGAGACGAAATTCACGTGAGTATTCGATTTGGTTCTGCGTTTTTTTTTTTTAACCCAGTAAAATTAGAATTCGAAAGCTAAATGGGGAAAATTTATTTAAAGGGTTTGTTCCTTTGAACTGCTGACTGGCCGATCATATTTCGTCCTATGAGTTGCCTGGTTGTTAGAAAGAGAAATTTGCTCACGCTTGCATTGATTTCTCAATTCAATCATTGATCATAACCGAGTTACACACCCCGGATCCTTACAGATCAAAATAGCCAGCACCATGCAAAAATACTATCCAATAGCTTTGATTTGAAAGGTCATGATTTAAAAATCCATCCTTAAAGTTAAAAGGCAAACGGTTGCAACTAACTCTAATAACATAATACCACACGAAAGTACTGTTTAGTACTTAAGATGTGAAACACAGACTCACTGAGAGGGTGATCCACCTTCAATTACACCATAATAAACAGCAACACAGGAAGGTGCTGCTTAGCCAATTTCAGGGAACGGTCATCCTTTAGGATATCAACAGACAAGTATAAATCTCGTCACGTGACCATGAGTGATGATTCTCCTCCGGTTTGACCCAAAGTTTCACTTTTTCACAGGCTCATGGGTGATATCAACCTTGTACATCATAATAATTAGCACTATAGCAAAATTCTGCTCAACAGCTTTCGTTTGAATGGGCACACTTAAGATTTCATCCGCGGACTTAAAAGTAGCACCACCTTGTACAGGGTAATAAACGGTACCACGTCACAGGAAAGTGCATCTCAGTGGCTTTTCATTTCAATAGTCACACTTTAGGATTTCATCCGACACAGACTCAGAACTAGAACCACACTCCGGCTCCCAAAGGAAAATGTTGCTTAGTCACGCAAAGGTCATCTCGCCACGTGACCATGAGTGTTGATTTTACTTCGATGACCCACGTTTTCACTTTGACATAGAATATATCAAAACGTATCGACTTGATGATCGCATGCATTGAGACATGGCTTAACTGACTTTTAGAGTTTGCAAAGTTGCACGGAGATCAGAAGAAACCTCAGGAACAAGAATCCGATATGAAGCGGGCATTCAGAATATTCGATGACAACAATAAGGGATACATCGAGTCAGCGGAGTTACGCCATATTATACTAAATATGGACAGTAGAATACCACGTGAGGAGCTTCAGGAGATGATAACAAGTTTCAAACTGGATCAGAACAAAAGAGTCTCATATCAAGGTAAAACATATCTGTACTGCTGCTGGCTACTAATTACAACAAAACAGTTATGACAGGGGATGTTGAGGTGGTGGTGATGATGCTAATGATGATGCCTGTGTGCCGTCGAGTAATGTCTCGGTTTCTAGTTTACAATATATCGATACATTGTTGAAATTACTCTTTGCAATAACGTCTCATCTTTTTGTTTGGCAGAATTTCTTGCTCTTCTTGACCCGATGGGAGAAAAATGAAAAAAAGAGTTATCCACAACATTCAGGGACTGGCACGGCAAGGAAAAGGAAACAACATCAGGAAAAGCCAATAGGCCATATTCGTATTCTCGGTATTGGACTGGATCTAGCATGAAGTGGAGGCTCATTTACATATGAAAAGATTCCCCCGCAAGAGCCTCCACTTCATGCTAGATCCAGTTCAATACCGAGAATACGAATATGGCTTATTGCGAAATCCACCCATTTTGCCTGTTTAGGGACTAAAAAACTATAAAGCAATGAAAAACGATATGACCTCCCAAGGCAGTTACAGCAGGGGTGCATGAAAAGGCAACATATGAAGATTCTCGTGGATGGGTATACTGCCTCCACAATTTTCGTCGTTAAATCATGGGAACTTGAACTAATTAAATATTTTCAAAACGTAAAAAAGGGAAGATTTCATTGCAAATGTTCAGTGTAGCTAGATTTGTCATTCTTTTCCCCTATACATCGCTCGTAATCTTTTCAGCCATTTTAAATGTCTCTTGATTAAGCCGAATTTATTAGTAAAATGTTATTTTGTGATAATCTTGGTTGCGAATTTTTTTCTCTTAAGTTTATTTCGCAATAAGCGCAACAAAAACAATTTTTGCTCGTTGTTTGAAGGCAAATTAATCAGAAGCTAAGCCAGTGCCTTTCCAGATGATTTAAGCAATAGAAAACGTTTTCCGTGTTTGCATAGCCTGATATAAACACGAGAGGGGTTGGTAGAATTCGAGCCGAGACAGTTATGCAAACCCGAGACGAAGTCGAGGGTTTGCATAACTGTCGAGAATTCTCCTCTAAAAACTACAACGCGTCACACAACCATGTTTGCATACTCTCATGCAAACACGCCTCTCGGCCAATCAGAGCGCGCGTACTATCTTAGTTATTTTATAAAAGTTGATAGAATTGGCTTAAAAAATATCAGACATAGGAAGGATGTCCTGTTTCTCGTCACTGACTGTTTCAACTCGGAACATACTTTTCTTCAGTTTTACAGAGGAGACGCTTCATTCTCTTTACTGCACTGTTTGGTATTTAAGGCGGGTACTTAAGGGTTTGAGAGGAACCCTTGAATGTTAAATTATTAAATACAGCTCAGCAAGACGTAATTAAGATAATTAAACCTCTCTGACAATGAAGAAGCGGGAAGATGCGATGGATAAGTGATAAATCCCCTCAAACTTCCTATTGGAACCGACTGAGTCATGCGGCGAGTCCGAGAACATAATCCCTTTGAAAGAAAGAGAGAGAGAGAGAAAACAACTCACAACGTACTTTGCCAAATGAAGTAAATTTCCAAATGTGCTCCAGTTGGCTTCTTTTAATTTGTATTCACAACTCTTGCCATTCCTTCCATTATATGAAGCTGCCATCAATGACCAACATAACCACTTGATCAAACGTTTGGTCATGGGAATACAGGGATTGATCATCAGAGATGAATTATTGTTCACTTTTAATCCAATTCTCCCAACCATTACTTATTAGAAGTAAGTGCAGAACACTGATTAAGGAGAATTTGTACGTTCATAATAGAAGTTAGAGGGTTATGGTGTTTTTCAGCGACAGGCCAACATAAATGATCGTAGTGTTCTCAGTTTCTTCACGCTTTGCGTACCATAGCAAACATAACACAAATATTGTGCGACTCACAACCATAGGCTCCTCTCACAGAGAACCAAAGGAAAGACAAAAGCCCATAGGTCTGTTTACATTTTGTTCTGAAAACATAATATTCCTTATGTAGCTTCTATTTCTGATAAGGCACTTCCTTATTCAGTTGGCGGTTTGTGTGGAGGGAAGAATTTCATTTTATAAGCGGAAGTTTTGGCTAGAAAACGTTTTTTCAACCACCTCTATTTATTTTCTTCTGCCATGTAATTTGACTCACTGCTGTGATAAAAACCGTTATCCGCTCAGCTTGAATACGAGATGAGTGATTGTAGCAAGAAGCCAGCTGCGCACCACCAGAGGTTTGGTGAATACCTTTCAGCGTGGACTTGAAGCATAACCATCGTTTAATAACCAGGTAAGAAATAATTTGCAGGTAAAGGTACATTGAAAGGGCTCTAATATTTTCAAAAAATTTCAAGTTCCCTTTTTTGTATACCGAAATTGCTACTGTACCACTGTGATGGCAAAGTGTAATGAAATGTAATGCAAATTCTTTCTTGTAAGCATGAAGCTTCAAAAAGCTTTGAAAGTGATGGCAAAATCTTTGAGCACACTGAATGTAGCGTGAATTGGCATATTTAGCAGATTTAAACGCTCTTAAAATACGTGTTCGGTGTAGAGTGATGAATAATTCTACAGAGACGTAAAGTTTTTGACAGCGTCCAACAAAGATGGATCTTTTTTAAAAAAAAAATGATAATTTGTAATTCGTCAAAAACTTTCCACATATATAAAACACACGAATGTGAATTAATTGGGGGATCTTAAATTCTGTGGTTTCACTTTCCTCTAGTTTGAGTTCCAGTACTTTCAATGTTTTTTCAGGAGATGATCTATTCTTGGTGTTCCTTAGGTTTTTAGAATATTGACAATATGTTTCTCTTCATTTTTTAACGTTCTCTAATAGAACAGTTTATGGTTTGTAATATTTCCATAATCGTGAATGAATTGTGCCGCGTTCCTTTAAATTTTAACGATTTTATTATCAACAAAACCTAAATCCAAAGCTTATTTTATTCCATGAATCACAAAACACATCACTGGTATTACTGCCCCAGCTCTTAGACAAAATTAATGTCAAACATGAATCAGTGGGAAAGATGTTACTTTCTGGGGCGCACCCGGGGCATGCATTATAGTTTAAAAGTCACCTTTCGTATTCAGTATTTAAAATTACACCCCTAGAGGGGCAAAACCAATTTTGAATTAAAGCAAATTAGCAATCCTTTTTAAGGGCAAAACTAAAAAAACAAAATCTTAGGGTTTGAAAATCAATCACCTTCTTCAACCGCTACTGCATAATTTGCCGAAGAAAACTGACCACTGTGAAGTCTTGAAAAATCTTGGACTATCAGTTGATCCGCCAATTCAGGCCTATTGAGACTCAATTGCTGTGATTTCGTTGTCTATTATGCTATAACCATCTATGGGAAAGCAGGGACGGTTTCGAGTAATACTTTTCTGTGTTGCTGTTTTCATGATGTACAACTGAATTTGTTCAAGTGAGATGACGGAAAGACAATGCATTTGAGTAGAAGGTTTCTTAGATAATATTTATTCTACTAAAACTGGTGAACTTAACTGGTCGCATTCCGGGTTCGAATCGTGTATGAACGAAACAATCTCTTAAATTGGGTTAACTGGATAAAACTAAGGAAGATAAAACTAATAGAAATTAAAATTACATTCAATATACCTGCACAAATGATTTGTGTTCTCAGCTCGAAATCTTAGCTCTAAAAAGACCAATTCTACTGAATTCTTCTTCTTCCATGCAATAATCATATTCCCTATATAGTTGTAAGCCTTTTCTGGAATGATTGGTCAAGAACCATACACGGATATTTGTGAGCAAACCTGTAGTGAAATTAAAACACAGTTTGATGTTTCTGCTTTCTACTGGCAAGTTTGCATAACGAGGAGATACTCACAGCCGCTATGTTTAGTGATATAGAATATAGAAACGGATCACATGATGTATATTCGAGTTCTCCATCCTGCTCAATGAAACACCATACAATCACGTGTTCGATATACTCTGTTTCACGCGCAGATATAGGCCGGGTTTGACCGGCTTTTATATTCCTGTGTCTTTCTTCCTAACTATCGTCTACTCGATGACCGCAAAACACACGCCGGTTAAAGGCTGTCGTTCACAACTGGACAGGTTTTGGAAAAACATTACGTCCTCGCCTGACTTGTAACTAACTTTGTATACTGACCATGCTTTCCTCCTTAGTGGTTCGTGGATACTCGAGTTAATATGGCGTCCTTCCGACTGACGACGAAATGGCTCCTGTTGTTTCTTTCACTGCCTTTCAAACTTTCAACCACCGTTGGGTATGCCTACTGTTAGCCATGTATTCAGCTCTTGAGTTTCTTTACATTATTACAGGCTCAGTTTATAATATCAAAAATTCGTTTTCATGCACACTTCAAAGCTGACGCAGCTTCTAATTGATTAATTGATTTGATTGATTGATTGATTGATTGATTGATTGATTGATTGGCTAGTGAGTGAATGATTCATTCAGTCATTCTTTTTATTCATTGCTCTTGTTCTAAATACTAATTATTTAGTGAAAGCACAGAAAACCCTTCCATTAGGCGCTCAGAGATAGCTAACGCATCTGAGATTCTCAACAAATATTTGAGGAAGAAATGTTACGACAAAAGAACACGGCCTAATGTGACAGGTAATTAAAAGATTTATATTATTCAAGAATCTTAGTTAGGTAATAACTGAGTCCCCGAGATAATACGCCCTGACAGGACTTTTTCCAAAAATTGACGTCTTGACACTGAAGGAAGTCGTTTTAGTCTGAAATGTTGATTAAATTCCCGAAATGGACAACGAAATGTCCAACCAAGACAACCCAAGAAATTCATGTCGACGAACTGAACCATAAGAAAAAGGATTGAATGTACACGGGGCTCACTAACTGAATGGCAGTTGAATACACTGAAAGACATGAAGAGGCTTTGATCCATTGATTAATTGACTCTCCGACTGACTGATTGGTCATATGGAGACTGGTTGGTTGGTTGGATGATTAATCAACTGATTGATCGATAGTATACTTCAGTTAGCATTAGGTGACAAATGCATACTTTTGCCTTACAGGCAGTCCCGAAGTGGTAAATGTAAGCATGGCGATAAAGGCATTCAGTGAGATCAAGGAGTCGAATATGGTAACTGTGTTCTCTACCTCTGGTCGAAATGATTTCATTGCACAGACTTAAGCCAAAGAGTCATTGTGAACTGGCTTACACCCTTGTTTTCTCTTCAGGAATTCCAGGTATTTGTTTACCTTCGACAACAATGGATGGATAAACGCCTGGCTCACGGTAGGGAAGCAGTGCTTGCATTGGGTGGTACGGATGTGGAGCGGATATGGCTTCCAAACACTTACATCACCAACGCTAATGACTACGAAGTCTTCACTTCTAATCAGCTGGTACTGATTAAAGGCAATGGCGAGATTTTGTACTTTGCTTATGTGCGCATAGCAGGAGCCTGCCAGATGACTCTGTTCAAATTCCCCATGGATGTACAACGCTGTCACTTGACACTGGAAAGTTGTAAGTGTGTGATTGCCTGGATGGGAGAGTAACGGGGATCTGCTAGATTCCAAGCGTTCCCATCGTAGTCGTCGTTGCCTGAGCTCCGTAAACTGACTTCGAAATCTTATCCTGTTGGGCTGCCTGGGGTCTGTTTGCGATAGACTCACTTCCATAGAGTCCCAGACCTCCCACATTCAAACATGAGAGTCTATTGAGCTTGTGCATGTCTTGCATTGCATTGTAGATTTCTGAGAACAGGGCGGGTCAGTGGAACGATACCCCCAAGTAACTGAAGTAACCATGCTTCCAACCATTTGTAGTGTAATGTATACTTCATATACCTTACATCAGCATATAAAGGCGCCACTGGCACCAGCATTTAGTAGATATTTGACGTCACCCACCGAACCCACTTTGGTTACTTTTTCAGTCCGTCACCCGGTTGAGGAGATTGACTTTAGGTGGAAGGAAGATGAGCCTATCAGTATATTCAACAAGGAGTTAGCAGAATTTGACGTTACTAAATTTGAAGTGGAATCGAAAAATTCCTCCTATGTTTCAGGTTAGTTAATTGGGGGGCAAAGTTGTATTCATTGTCGACTTCGTTAATTCCCGCTATTAAAAGCGTTTTAAGAAAAATAAGGTGGCCAAAGCCTTCGTAAAGCGTATGAAGCGCTGGCTAAACATTTTAAATACCAGGTACGACAGATTTATCACTGTTTGCTAAATTGCTTGATGGAAGCAAGGGCCTTCTTCCAAAAAAAGTGGTCGAACAGAGAATTAACTCTGAAGTGTAAATTATAAGTGCTAATAGAAACCCATGAAAAACCCACTGGGCGTTAACCCTAGTAAAGGGTATCAGGGAACCACACGAGGCTAAGAAAAAATTCTTATGACCTCGGTGGGAATCGAACCCACGACCTCCGGATTAGATCTACCGTTGCTTCTTCTTCCGTTACAACATATATATGTACCCTTCTTCCAAAAAGATATGTTTGCCAAACATCGTCTACAGGTCTAACAGAATGCTCGACCCTTAGACATCGCTGGCCCAGCAAATATATTGAACTTGTTTGTTGACCTGAGCATCCTACCAAGGCGTGTCAACTAGCCAAAAGTGGCACTGAAGAGTAGCCGTATCTTGCTGAAGTGTTCGGCCCTGGCGTGCTGTTGAAACACTACCACTGCAACGCTAGAACGTTAACCCAGAAACTCAAATACTTTAAATAACTATTTATTTGTCAAAAGATATCATTTTTCTCTATTTTTCCTCGTTTTAGGAAAATACAAAAACTTGATAGTCACCTTTACTTTTCATCGACGTATGGGATTCTACTTTATCCAGTTTTACATCCCTTGCATTGTCATGGTTTCTCTCAGCTGGATCTCTTTCTGGATGGATCGATACTACATCGGAGAACGATTGTCACTCGGAATCACGACGATACTCACGATTGTGTTCCTACTTGGCTCGAGTAACTCGACCATGCCTCGGGTCAGTTATGCCAAGGCTATTGACTGGTACCTTCTCGGATCCTTTATCTTCGTGTTTTCTACACTTGTTAGCGATTTACTCGTCTACAGACTCCGCTCAAAAGGAGAAGAGAAAGGAAAACAGAAAGGAAAAGTGGAGGAAGAAGAAGAAAAGGTACGTATGATATTGTTGTGAATTAGAAAATAGTCTCCTTACGGCAGAGGGAAAAAGTTTGCAACAATTAATACAATGTAACGCAACAACAAATGGGGAGGAGATGCTGACCTCTCTCTTATGTCTTTTCCAGTCCCAGAACAACAAAATAGTGTTCCAGTGTAAACACGGCTTCAAACCAAACTACGTAGCAGATGCAAATGGGCACATTCACCTGGTTAGTTACCAGGACAGCAAAGTGGACGACACTTCACACTGCAATAATTGTCTGCGCACGTGCTGTCTGGCTTGTGCCCAGTCTACTGACACCGATCGCGAGAAAGCTGATCTCAGCGTGCTCACCAACAAGTGCTGTCGTTACATGTTCCCAATAGCCTTTGCGATTTTCAATCTAGTTTACTGGCTGGCTCTAAGTACCTGAATTTGAGATCTGGGTTGGGTTTATACTTAGAAGTGTAAACTAGAATGGATACTGATTCGGCATTCGAATTAGCTTTACCAGTACCCTTAAGCTCGGCTATAGAAACATCCATATTTTCGGGATTCGTTTCCCCAGGAGGACGTTGCAAGCTCGTGGGCCGTAAGAAGAGGACTAGAGAAAAGGAAAAATGAAGCACGAAAAATATGCCACTTACTTGTTCAGAAACTTTTGAAGCAATTTGTAGTCAAATGAACTCTGTTTTAAAATAGATATTCCGCGTCTACTATATTAACGAAATCGATGCATTATTTAAGCTGACCGTTTCATTATAAACAGGAAGCTGGGGAGTAAAACACAAGGCTTTACTCTCAAATAGTTCATTTATCATAAGTAATCAACAGAGTAGTCCAAATTTTACTGAATTCCTCAGGGCTAAATTGAGTTTAAAAGTCTTTATGGTAAGTGGACTTCCTTATACCAGAGTTTTGTTGATAACTCAACGTTCACTTAAGGCTCGTCGGTTATTGATATGTCAGTGATACGTGGTATGTATCTTTTTTAGAGGTGCTCCTGACCACAAATCAGAGAGAAATAATGCCAGCCTTACTAGCCTCCTACGCAGACATTCGTTTGGCTCGTCACACAAATCTTTCCTTCCCTAAAAATGATTACGTGACAAGCCAAAAGAATGTCTGCGAACTAGGCTAAGCCTTCATGTGTAAAATCACTTTCTCGATGCTCTTTCTCTTAGTCTGGATCCAAAGCTAATTTTCACTTTTCTGCAGTTCACAGGCTGTGTTGAATTGTCCGTGAAACGATACGTGATTGGTTTTCCCTGTACCACGCATTAGACCATATAGGGCGATTCCGTTGAGTTTCCAGTTTGAACACAGTTGTCCGCTTCATATAACATGCATTATAACATTTATTTCTTTTATTTGTTGTTCCTATATATTACCGTTAAATTATCGTACAAACCCTTATAATTAACGCTATTATTGTGAAATGGTTCAACGTCCTTACGAGCTCTATTCGGCGATCGCAAAAGACAGATCACACCTTGGTAATTTCAAAATATCTTTCATTTGCCCGACAACTGCTGTATCCGTCTGAACTGTTAAGGGTTTTTTTAATATTCCTCGATGTTATCCCGTTAGTAGACTTAAGTACAGTGATAGGGTTGAGCGTTGGCAGTCGGAGGCCAACATATTTTCACTGTAACCTGGTAACATTGCGTGCCTACAGTACTTGGTGACACTGGAGATGGAAATGGTTGCAATTAAGGAAGTGTTCATTTTGATGGTATGCATAGTACAAATTAAAGATTTTTTGGAATTACCAAGGTGACGGTAAGACGACTGGATAAAGTTCCTCTGGACCCTTTGTCACTACAAACACTCCATGAGCTGTGACGTCATTAACGACCTATTTTGATAAGTGCACGCAAACAAAATAAGTAACTAGATAGAATGGTGAAGCGTGAAATCCTTCCAAAGCATCGTGCAGAACAACAGAAGAGTATTTAAGCTTAACTTGTTGACGGAATTCGTCGTAGATTCCTTAACCGTCAAATGGCCTTCAGTAACTCGACCGTCTGATGAAAGCGTCTATTGTATAAACTCAATTTACACATCTTCATTCAACAGTTGTCAGATAGAGCGTACAATGTAGGAAGAACCACAAATATCTTTTATTTTTCTTGTTTGTTTTATCTGGTGCGCCAGACATGCTTTATTTCCACATACTTAAGACGCTTGCTTATCTGGGCTTCACGCACTGAAACCAACAAATCTTAAATCAGTTTATGCCATCTGAATTACCAGTCATAAATTCTGTTTCGTCCAAGTTAATGTTAAGCAAATGTTATTGTTCTCTGATCAAGTGAGCCGTAAAGAACGAGTGGTCGGCTTTTTTGTGGATTTGCTAACGTTCGCGCTTTTTACTTTGCCCGGGGGGGGGGGGAAGAGGGGTACTCCCCTATATACGCCTTATAAGTATGTGCCGCTCAAAAGGGAATGTTTTGTTTTAGCCGTTTTGGTCTGAAAAACGGGTATACATTTTGTGGTCTTAAATCGGGTATAATTTTCAAAGGAACTACTAGAGCGTATAAACGTATTTGTCCTGTTAACTCCAACCAGGATAATAGACAAAGAGAAGTATCCAAAATATATCATTTCACCGCTGAATTCTCAGTGCTGATGCGAAGGTTAACGTCAGGTCAGAAAACGGATATGGATCAATAGAGGCCAGATCTGAAATGGAATGTTTTTGTCTGAAATGAGTCAGGTCAAACTGACGAGGTCAAATCATGATAGGTGTGTGCCGGGCGGCATGCATGATTTTCGAGGAGTACCTCCTTCGGCGCTTTTTGTAAGTGCCTCTTTCCGGGATCAGGGGCGTTAACATTGCTTGTGGACATAAGAACAGTTACAATAGCCCAGACAATGCAATTGGCACGTAAAGATGACTAAGGAGATACCTCATTAACGTCTTCTTTGAAAAATTCTAATTGAGGTTAAAACTTGACAAACAGATTGAAAAACGAATTATATTTGCATGTCAATGCCGGACACTCGACAGATACGCAAGGAAGCACTGCAGACAAATTAACCGCTACTTGTAAGCCACAGGCTGATATGAGAAATCAAGGCACAAGGACGGCTCTGCGTGAAAGTTTGAAAACATGTTTAGACCAATCTGATGTTACAGCAATCTTTAGTTTGAGACCACTCTGTATTTAGTGAACAAACAACTACAATCAAAAAGGCAATCAGTCTTGTGTTTAATGCAAAATCAAAGCCCTTTTAACGAATACACAGTACATGTAGTCTACATGAACTAAAACTGTGGATGAGTTACAGTGTGGTTAGTCGACCGTTACGAATAGATAATTAATTATACGGGTTTACAGGATTTCTATTTGATTTTGAGAGAAAAAGACTTAACAATAAGCGATTAATGCGCTTGAGATACGCTTCATTATTATCACTTCACCTCAGCTGTTTGGTGGCTTAGAATCCTCGTACACGGTAATCTCAATGTAGTTGATGGTGTACCTCTCTGTGCTTTTGAAGCGATACAACTCAAACCACAGCCCTTTGCTCAGCTCGAGGACGTCAGAATACAGCGCTGTAATCTTGTGGCCATCATCTATAGCACAGTAAGCAGACCCAAACGATTCACTTGGCTTGAAAGCCAACTCAAACTGATCCGGATTGTTGCGCGAGCTGGATCGAACAGTTGTGGCAACATCCACGTTCGGGTTGTTTAACTTGTTCCTTGCTGAGTCGCCTTCCACCGCCCTGTATGGCCCAAGCGTGTTGTAATCGTTGTTTGGATCAAGAAGCTGGATCCCATAGGATTTGTCTCCATCGGAAATCATGTAGGACATTGGATCGCGAGGCTGCTGCGGTTCTGGTAGCACCACACCTATCTTCATCTTCACTGTGATGTCTGCTTCGTCAGCCAACTCGCCTTTAGGGATCAGAAGGATTCGAAAGATGGTTTCCCAGTCGGAGGAGTCCTGTTTGATGACCAGTTTGAGTTCATCTGATTCTCCCTCATCCAAAGCACCTGAGTTCCATTCCACTGATCTACTTTCACGAAGCCACTTTGGGAGCATCAAACGATGGAACAGTACTCTAGATTGCCAATCTGGTCGGCGACGGGGAGCTGCTGCTGCTTGGAGTGGAGCACTCATCGTTAACCACCAAACCGATCTTCTTGAACCGCGTAGTTCAGCAAGTTCCAACTGGCGAAACGCACTGTGTTCGCTTTTAGCAGCACACGAGATTTTATACCGTTACATTGACAGGCGTGCATGTGGGAGGGAACAATTTCCTGTGTTGGCTCTTTGTTTTGGAAGTGAGGGTGTGTCAACTGCTAATTTATTACTCTCACGTCCGTTCGTGTAGTCATGCAAATAAAGCTTGTTCTTGTTGTATGCATGCAACGGCCAGGATTTTATACCTTTGGAATTTCCTAAACTTGTCCACGGTATTGGACTTGGCGTTTGTTAAGGGACTCTTGAATAATATTTGTTGCCAATTGACTAATAAGGGTGTGTAGAGTGCTTTCCGTGCCGTTAGCGTAAGCTTGTTTTCAGTCCAGTTTTAAAACTCATGGCAGCTAAAACAGTGGTTGATGTTTACCATGTACACCGATCCAAAGATAGTAACAGTATTAGCATGCCACTTGATCGACAATTTTTGTACGTGACTAGCAATGCCGCCACTGACAAGATCTGCACGAACAACTCAAATACTATCTTCTTTGTTTTCCATCCACGCGTAAAATGTTGGGCCAACCATATCAATACCGCTTCTAACTGGAGAAGTGAAAAAACCGCGTCGAAAATCCCACGGCAAGATCGATGAAAATTAATGCCGCGGAAATATCGTACAAAAACGTTCTTGAAATGCAATGCCCTTATCCCCCATACTACCCCTCTCGGTAAACCATTTACGGTATTCAAGTGTACGTGCATTACAACAACAACAAGTACGGTCAGTGCACTGTGCCCAGGGGGAAGGGGGGTAATTAGTGAATTCTGATGACGCGTCCGTTCAGTACTCCACTTCCAAAATTCAGTAATTAGCAGCGTACTTGCAGCGAGCAAGAAAAACAATTTCCACCACTTTTTTTTATTCCAGTTGAAGCGACATTAATTGCGAGAACACGGAATCGATGTGTTTTAGGGCAGTCGTATTTCACCTCCTCCCCACAAACGCCTGCTCACCCGAAAGCAACATTCATTTCCCATTGTTTGACATGTGAGATATCCGAGCCAATCACGGTTGAGCCATAATCAAAAAACGTGCTTCCTTTTCCTAGTCCGGAAGAAAACATTGAGGGAAATGTACAAAGAACCATTCTACATCTCATGTAGCCTTAAGTTCAAAAGCGTAAAATCAAGAGAAAGAGGAGTCCTGTGTGGACTTTCTTATCAATGAGGGAGGATGTGAAATACGACTCCCCTAAAAACGACTACGTGGGAGATACCGTACTGAAACTTCTGCCCAGTCGTTGTATTGAATACCAAAGTGCTCATCGGTGATTCGCATTTTATTTAAAGTGCATGTGCACCATCACTCTGTTGACAAAGAGCTTCACTCAAATTCTTTATTTGGCTTGACTAAAAAAAACATGGTTCAGAAGAGCTGTCCACCTACAAATTTCAAACCCAAAAAATCTTTCGATTATCCCCATCATTTGAAATTTAGAGCCTGCCCGGTGGAATCCGGTACCCGATGAACTGCATCGCAAATATATCCAAGAGTACAATTCGATGGCTTCAGGTTTCCGCAGCTCTGTTGGCAGAGATAGCCCTTTTCAAACCCTTTATTTACAAAGAAAAAAGTTCTCAAGTTGGGCGTGGCCAGATGTTTGTGTGACCTCAGTCTGAGAAACCTTGTGACTCATGTCACACAAAGCAGGCAGGCATTCTCTAACTCCTTTCTGTTGTTAAAGTCGTTTTGTTTTTTTCAGTGGATTTTGTTCTAAAAATGCTGCAGCTGTTCTCCTTTTTCTCTGTTAAACAAAAAAAATAGAATTTAAAACATCAGCCAATTTGATACTGATAGCACTATATATTACGAAGAGGTAAGCGGCACAAACTTTGGAGGAAATTCAGTTTGACCAATGAATTGCAAGCTTCCGAGAAGAGCTTGTGCTTAACCCTGGTGCTGTTTGCTTTCGAGGAAATTTCAAGAAGGAATTTAGGTTTTCTAGTTTGGCTTCAGTCATTAAGGTCTGGGGGCTGGGGATTCCGAGTTAGATCCCCGGCTGATGTGATAGAAAAAAAACCGTACTGGCTAGACCACAATAGCTGGATTCCCCGGCTACTTTTTGTACACCCCTGCTTACTTCAAAAATTAGTCACAGTCCTATTCCCTAACTAAGTCAACTAAATGGTCACTCACCGCGTTTGGGGTCCCTGGTGAAGGGGTCACAGCATCTATCAGTGGTGTCGAAGAGGACGCTGTGATTTGCTGAAAGATCGACAGTTATATCCCGAGTTTAAAAATGTTTTTAAAAGTCCGAAAATTGCTAATTTTGAGATTTAAATGTTAAATTAAGTTAGAAATTCAAATACTAACCACTTTAGGTATGATAGTAACAGCTTCAATAGGAACTGGAAGAGGAAAATAAAGTACACAAAATCAAAGCCCTCGATCTACTAACAACAAACTGTAAAGTTCAACAAACAAGGGTTTATGATAAACTCATGTAGTTACCATTTATGGTGGATATATCTTTTCCTAGGGCTTCTAGACGATGTCTGCAAATTTAAACAGTACAAAGAGGTCTTTGCAAATGTTTCTAACTACAAGCCTGCAAATAACAGTCAGTCATCGGACAAATGTCTGGTAAATTTTAAGTTTTGACCAGTGAAAGCTTAGCCTGGTCGGACACTCTGACCGGGAATTTTTAAAAGATAATGATTTATTGTTTGGATACATCATTTCAAATATTTTCTGTCACAATCAACAATCAATAAATTATTTGAGAATCTTATTCAAGGAAGAGTACACATGTATAAAGGCAGTTCTCAAAAGTATCTAATTTAAAGTTTCTAAAAGTTGGTACCTTTCTTTGAAAAAAAGGCACTAATGTTTAGAAGTTTCAAATTAGGGAAATCTTGTTGAAGAAAGTCCTTTATTACCACCCCAGAATAAAAATATTCATAGACAATGAAAAATATTAAAAGACAATGTTGGCATTCTTTTAGCTGAATGAACAGAACATTTTGTTCATTCTGAACAGAGGCATCAGTCAGGTTAAACTATGGTCCAGAGTAGTAACCATGTTGGCTTCAGGTCAACCCTATTACGAGAATTCCATTATTTTTCATCTTCCTAAACCAGAATGGGAATAGTTAACCAAACTAGCCGCAATACAATAAACCTTAAAGTTCATACACTTACTTTAGAGACTGAATTTCAAATTCACAGTTTCCAGCTGCCTGCTTCAGATCATAGAGCAAAATCATCTCATTTCTGTTGATGAGTAAAACAGAGGTTTACCTTTAGAACCAGAGGCAAAGTTTTTCCTTGCTGTAATGAACAGCTGTTTCATTGAGCTCCAGTTTCTGTGAAGTTATTAATTACCCTCAACAGAGCAACGTTCTCATGCTCACAAAATATAAAACACTTAATAGATTATTATATTTTTAAAAAAGTTATCATCCACTTAAGACCAACAACAAACTAAATATCCCTAAAGATCACAAGTTTGGGGTTAAAAACATGTCTTAATTCTAACAACAACATTATCTTGTCTGCATAAGGCTTTAATAGTTTTACTTTTTTTGATAACCTGCAAACTTTACTTTTGATTTTGAACACAAACTTGTAAAGAGCTCACAATTGAGTTACACAGAAGCCAAAACTCAAACAATAGCTGTATAGGTTCTCAAGCTACAGTAAGTCTTTCTTTTGACCGCCATTAACATAAACCTCAAGGGAATTCCACTTGTAATAAAAATCTATATTCAACAATAAATCAGATTACCTGAGTTCATTGAACTGATGGCTAATGTGTTCAGTTGGCATAGGCATGAGATCTACAACAAAGGCAAAGTTTCAAAGAACTGTTATTGGCTACTCAAATGTAGATCAGTTCACTAGTCAGTTCTTACATGTTGTAAAGGTTACGGGAGGCGGGGTGGCCGAGTGGTTAGAGCGCTGGATTTCAATGCGGTGACCTGGGTTCAAATCCTGCTCTGGCCACTAGCTGGTGTTGTTCTGGGTAAGTGCCTGGTTCAACTCCTCGGTCATCCTTGTAAATAGCCAACTGGTCTGCCTCCCGCCAGTTGGGATTCTTATCATGTTACGTTTATTTGAATTATTTGTTTCATGTGTTTGCTCGGCCCCACTAGCCTTTGTGCTAAATAAACTGCTGAGGGTAAATAAAGGTCTTATTATTATTATTATTATTATTATTATTAATGCCACAACCTTAGCCAAGCAATGTTGGCCAGGTGAGTGTTGTTCTGAGAGCAATGCTTTGTGGTGACATTGACAAACAAGTGGAGGTATCATCACTTGATGTCAGTCACTGTCATCTCAAACAGTCCTTCACAGCACCAAACTCTCCTGGATGAAGGTTGTCGGCTAGGTGGCTACACAGCAAGTTAGTGGGCCATACAGAATCCCCAAAACACTACCAAAAAGATATTGTCATATATATGACTCACACGTACCAACTCCCAATTCCTCTAAGAGTTGTTCAACAGCCTTAGCTTTCTTGGTTCCAACAGACCCAGGCATCTTCATCTGTAAAAGGGAAGATATTTTTTTGCATCTCATTCAAAAACTAAACAACTTATAAAACTAATAACACAGCTTTTCTTCAACAGGAGTTCTCATGGAAATGGCAAGGATGACAGTTGCTACAAATAACACAAACATGTATTCGAAGCTTTTGCTGCCAGCCAGCAAGTGGCTTTTTTAGCCAACAATAAATTGTACAATGTATGAATGATGATTGGCTACTCAAAGTTTTAAAGACCACAGGTGCAGGAGACTAACAAGCCAGCATGCTTGAGGTCCTCGCAACAGCCATCACATAACTATTACAATCACAGGGAGCAGAGGAGTCTTATTTGACTGTATTTCTAGTTAAATTCACTGAACAATGGCAGCATTCATGTACATTAATTCAAATCAACCAGATCACTGTCACTGTCACTATCATTATTACAATCACTACCACAAGTATTAGACCAGTCAACTGTTCTTTGTTTCTTACCCTGCCACTTCGCAGATACACACCAGCTCCCTTACTCTCAGGAAACTTGACACCAGATGATTCAGCCTGGACAAATATCAACAAACATAAGGTAAAGTTCCACTCTGACCACAGGCCACCAATCTAGCTGGTTTTGAATGACTGTGTCACTCCATGGCATAATTACTCCTTGTGGTTTAATTTTAATTTCCCTGTGTATATTATGATGTACTGTACTTCCCAATTAACACATTACCATACCCCTCTCATGGAAAGTGCTCAGATTTGCCTCAATCCCCATGCTCCCCCACCCCCATCCCCCAAGAAATACTAATTTAGCTCCATACTTACTGTCCTTTACAAGACAGTAAACAAACTGACTGATATATTCCAACTACATTGAGCAGAGGTAAATTCCATGCATAACTGTGTTGATGGGTTTACCTTGACTGGTTTTTCTGGTAATTCTCCCTTCTTTTTGGGTGGCTTCTTTTTTAATGGCTTTTTATCCCTTCTGGGCAAAAATGACACTGATTAGCTAAAATATGCATTGTAAATCATGTACAACTGCCTGGAGGTCAAATGTTAATAATGATCTGGGCCCGGTTGTTCGAAAGCCGATTAACGCTAATCCAAGATTAAAAATTAATCAAGGGGGTTATTTCTCTATCCCGAAACGTTGTTCAATGCTGATACTCTGCAAAATTTTAGATTAGGGGAAGTCAATCCTGAAAAACAAAAAGCAGCGGAAACAACTTTCGTCCAAAAGTTAAAAACTGCAACCAAAGTTTACACTAATCCTGGATTATGTTAATCGGCTTTTGAACAACCGGGCCCAGGCATCAGAGTGGTGTGCCTCCCAGTGTGTGTGTGTCAGGGGTGTCAATAACAAAATACTGTCAACAGATCTTGCTCAGATCTTGAAACAAAAATAGGACAATCCAACTGATTTCTGTGAAATGGAAGTGTTCTACAGCTGTAGATAAAATAAAGGTCAGAGGTAAAATGATTTACACCACAGCATGCAAGTACAGTGTAGATGTAAACAGACTGCAAATCCAGCATACTTCAACCTGTAGGAGTCTGCTTGATTTTCAGCAGCTGTGATAAGTTTTTGCAGATCCTGCTGTTTCTTTTCTCTCTCTTTCTTGCGCATTTCAATTTTTCTCAACTCTGCAACAAGCATTTCCTCTTCTTGGACCTGTAGACAGCACAGAGCATTATGTATAAATTCAAATTACTGTTTTCTTTCTTTGGCAGATGTGTGGTCCTGTTGCAAACAAACCACTGCCTAAAGGACATCCAAACAAGTTTAGTTTTTAACTGATAATAATAATAATAATAATAATAATAATAATAATAATAATAACTTTATTGAAGTCTCAAATTGTTCTAGCTGAGCATGGGTGCTCTAATAATTGGGGAGACTGTAAATCAATTAAGTTTAAATCAACTCAACTCAAATCATGTGTTTTTTTAATATTAGGCATCTCATTGCCAGCACATAGTTAACTCCAGAGACAAGGGATATACCCTTGTACCTTTTATCAAAACCCATTCCCTTGGTGTCTTTGAAAAAAGGAACAAAGGAAGCATTTAAATGAGATATTTATTCAAAAACCTCAGTTCAACTGCTGCACAACCCAAGAAGAAACAGATTACTGAAAGGTTACAGCCAATCACCTGCTCTTGTGTGCGGTTAAACAGCTTCAGAAGTTGTTTTTTTCTTTCTGTTTCATGCTGGCTGTCATACGTTGATGGTAAATTCTGTGGTTCTTGTCCTGGAGGGGCTCTAGCCTATGTGTTCATGACAAATGCATAAGTACAAGTCAACTTATAAACACCCAGTACTGTGACCGCATTGCACCAAGCTATGTTGTCAATCTAGCCTATTCAAAATAACTTCCATCCACAGTCACTAAATAAAACAATTGAAACAAGAAAGCAACTTGAATCAAAGGTCTTGTAATGCCATTGATGTTTGACTATGAACATTGACAAAAGGTAAACCACTAAGTAACATTCCCTGGTGCATCTCTATTCCCACTTCATGCAAAGTAAGCTTAAATAATAATTATGAGAGAATAAAATCAGGACACACACATTTTGGTAAGTTTAGGAACTATTATTTTAGATATATCATCCTCATTTTGAACTTTAAATATTTTATCTCCTGCTTTTTCCTATCCTGCACTGTACATGTCCCAGTTACAGCTGTACCTTTAATAGTCTTGTAATGCAGCCATAGTACCTGTGCTTTAATTCTTCAATGGTTCGTGCCTATAAGCAAATGAATACACAGTGAATGATAGTATATCTTCTTACAATACTTTCCTTAAGCATGTAGGATTTGAGGGAAATAAGCAACAAGGGTAATGTTCTCTGACCTGGTCAAAAAAGACAAAAATCCAGCTTGAACGTAGTGGTAAATCAACAAACTAACATAGCAAGGTTGCTGGCTCCTTGCAGATGTCCATAATCTGGATAGTACAGTGCTATACAATCATTCCCTAAATATGTTATTATCACTGTTAATTGAAAAAATGAATTTATGGTAAACAAGTTGTAACTCACAACACTTTTTCAAGTAAGTCAAGAATACAAAATGCAGTCACATGTCTAAAATAATACAGAAGCTAAAGTCATACCTGGTATTTTTCTTTATCAAACCTGTCATGAACCACAATAAAACGGAGATCAAATCGTCTGTAAGAAGGAAAAACACATTGGATTTTTTTAACACAATAATACAGTAGATCATAATAACATGACCAAAGCAGTAGTTTTCTTTACCTGCAAAGATCAAATAAATGATCAGTCTCGGGTCGTGTCCATGGCGAAGGTGGCCCATCATGAAGGTACATCTGTGGAAATTAAATAACATTCAGATCTTAGGAAAGAATGCAACTGGTAAGATGTGAAAAAAAAACTGGCAAAAAGATGGATCTCTTTGGGACATTTATGTGGTGAAAAAATGGTAATTATGCACCAGGATGCATAATTTTCTGAAACAAATTTTGATTCAAGCAGAGTTTCCATTTTTATTTTCAGAATGATAGTGCAGTGTTTGCCTATGATCATGACAACAGTAAGTTAAAGTGGCCTTTTTCACAAAGTCATCCCAACAATTAAAATGTTTCTAGGTTACAAGTAAATTTGAATGAATGGTATTTTCAAACAAACAAACCAACCAGCACTTGACTTTCTTTATTTAACTTGATTCAAATATAAGAAAAGTCATGACTCAAACCTGATATTCTTCATCTGAATATGCTGGAACATCAACTTTCTGTAAATTTCCAAAGAGAAAATTCAGTTTATTCAATACAGTGTATCTACAAACTACAGAAATTTAAGGGAAAACATACTGGTTAGAGTGCTCCTTGATTTATCAAGTGTTGAAATTAATTTTTTTATTTGCTTTGTAGCACTTTCAACTGCTTGTAATTATTACTTTTAAAATTGCAAGGAGATTTAACACAAAAGACTATCACTTGCATACTTTTTATTTTTCCTGCATTTGAAGCAGCATGATTTAAGTATTGAATTTTTCTGATAGTATTATTTATGTAGTGATCAAAATCTTGAATTGTGCTACATGTGATCAGCTGTTACAGAGGGAAAGACTGACCTTGTTAAACCTTGCAAAAGGATATTCTTTAGCTTCATCAGCTGCTCTTCTCCAATGATATAACATGGCACCATCATTGCGTGCAGGGTTTGCAAAGGGCACCCACTTCCAAGCTCTTACGTGACGACGCCCCAATTTAGCCTTCATCTGTTTGTAACCATGACTAGAGTCTGATGAAGCAAGTGGTGGAGAATCCCTAAAAAGTGAAATACAATGCAATAAAATTATTTCATGTGCTTTCTCCTCAGATTGTGCCAGTTAACTTGAACTGATTGCTGCACAATTCCACAGATTGAGTTTGATTGGATTTGAATGAGTTTTATTAACATTGGGTGTGATAGAATACGCCAAGACAAGAGAGCCAAGTTGATTAACCCAAGATTACTTCCATTTGGACAAATAATATTATATTAGTGCTACCAGCAAACCTTCTGGCTTCAGTGAGTACTGGTTAAGATTCTTGAGGAAAGCGAGCCAAACTACACGCTACATTGAGAGAACACTTACCTACTGTCACTGTAAAGCAAGGCATAAAGCTCCCGGTGCATCCCTTCTGGACGTTTGAAGCTTGTTTCACCAGATCTTCTTAGTTTTCTTGGCTATAAAATCGAAATACAAGTACATGCATATACTTGTCCATAATTTCACAATGTTGTTTACCACCTAAAATTTACCCCACATCCTACTACAAAATATCAGTGATCGATTAAGCTAAATCCAGTGGACTAAAGTGATCTAATGGAACCTTGAATCGCCCGCTGTAATGCAATGAAACAAGCTTACCTTATTACCTCCAACGATTGCTTCTTTGCTTGGAGTTGAAGCACCTCCTTGCTCCAATTCCAGGATGTCCCGAATATCACTCATGTCTTTAATTAAACAATTGAAGTAACTTACACAAGGTACTTATAACCAAAATAATTTAACCCACAATGGGGTGCTATGGAAAGAAACCGTCTTTGACGAGAATTTACTGTTGCTTCAGGAAGTCGCCATCTTGTTTCTTGAATTCCTTCCCAGATTCACTCGGCCAGCCTCAGACTCGTGCACTTCATAGTGGTATTCAATTGTCTACCATTTGCCCATTTTTGTAATGGTTCGAGTCGCATTTATTCATCCAGATCTTGGGATTGGTGGTGCAGAGCGTCTTGTGGTGGACGCTGGCTTAGCTTTGAAATCGCGGGGACATGAAGTTCAGTTTTTCACATCACACCACGACAAATCTCACTGCTTCGACGAAACGAAAGATGGCACGTTAAATGTGACTTGTGTCGGAGACTGGCTTCCCAGACACTGCTTTGGATACTTTTATGCATTTTGGGCTTATCTAAGGATGATCTATGTGTCCATTTATCTAATTTTTCTATCTACCTGGCGAATGGATGTCATCTTTTGTGATCAAGTCTCCGTGTGTATTCCCGTTCTCAAGTTCAGCAAAGCACGAGTCGTGTTTTATTGCCACTTTCCTGATATGCTGTTAACTCAACGAAAAAGCTTCCTTAAAAAGATTTATCGTGCTCCTTTAGACTGGCTAGAGGAAGTTACCACTGGTAAGAGTTGATTTTGTTGAAGTTGGAGGATGGGATTGCAAGTGGGTGAGTAAGTGGGTAACCTGAGTAGTATCAGCTGATTCTGAGGGGCAGGGGGTGGGGCATCAGTTTATCCTGAGGGGGAGGGGTGGAATATCGGCCACTATAGAAAAACAAACGAGTGGAAGATTTTTTTCTAATTGGCCACAACAATATTATTGCTCAAAGAGTGGATAAATAAAAACAAAATTGTAGTTTCAGTGTATTCAGTGGATAGCAACTTATCTACTGGATGAACCTTTCACCTTTTTGGACAACTGCTGCCTATTGGACAGGATATATTTGCCATCCAAATGTAAATCCTCTCTCTCTCTCTTTTTTTGTTTTTGCTTCAGAAGAATCCTCATTTTTCTAAACTTTGATCCTCAGGTATGGCAGACACAGTACTTGTCAACAGCAACTTCACCGCAGAAACATTTATCTCTACATTTACTAGTTTGCGCAGCCAGAGACCACGTGTCTTGTACCCGTCACTAAATTTTTCCTCATTTGATGCTCCAGTTGCATCAGACGAGATTGAAGACCTCATACCACCTGCTGCCAAGTTTGTGTTTTTGTCAATAAATCGTTATGAGAGAAAGAAGAACCTAACTCTAGCACTAGAGGCTCTAGATTGGCTCAGGAATGTGATTAGTGAAAAAGAATGGAAGGATGTTCATTTGATAATGGCAGGTGAGTTATTATAAAAATAATTGTTTATAGCCCTCTCACTACAAGTAACAAGTACATTGTAATTCTTTATTGATGATGCTGATGATGATGATAAGGAGGAGGAGGAAGCCTACTATGAAGTCAAGTTTAGGATGTACAAATATTCAGCTAACATGATACAGTATACCCAAAATACATAGAAAATGGGAATTACTTAACTTAATAAGCTGTTGCAGAAAATCATTCAAAAGTATTTTGTAGGTATAATATTGTTTTACATGAAGAGAACTTTTAGCAGGCTTTATGTGTACATCTGTATTTCCAGAAATTACTCTTACTCATTATTTGATAAGTAGGTTAAAATTAGGCAGTCATAGGCTGATGTGGAAGCTAATTGGCAGGAGGCGAACTGATTGACCACTTACATGTGCAAGTGCAGCTGAACCAGAGTTGGACTCGAATGCAAGGACTCCACGTTACAAGTGCAGCACTCTTACTGTGTGGCCATGCAACCTCGTCATGTTCTATACTACAATAATTTTATATTTTGATAATAATTGCTTATCTGCTCCTCTTTAGGTGGATATGATGACAGGGTTGTTGAAAACAAGGAACATTACTTGGAACTACGCAAACTTGCAGAGCAATACAATCTAACTGACAAAGTCACATTTGTGAGATCATTCAGTGATAAACAAAAGCTAAGTCTCCTCAATCGGTGCCTTTGTTTGGTCTATACTCCAAGCCATGAACACTTTGGTATAGTGCCAGTTGAAGCCATGTATGTGCGACGACCTGTTATTGCTGTCAATAGTGGAGGGCCACTTGAGACAGTTGAAGATGGTGTCACAGGATTTTTGTGCAATCCTGATGCTGAGTCCTTTGCTGCTGCTATGCAGAAATTTGTTAAGGATCCATCACTTTCTTTAACAATGGGTGACGCTGGCAAGGAAAACGTTGTCAGGAAATTCTCTTTTGATGTGTTTGCACAGCATCTTCACAATATTGTATGTTGTTTGTACTTGCTTGAGTTTGATGCTTATCCCCTAGATTAGGTAAGGGATGGGCTGAAATTCACATTCAAGTATTCATTAGGGGGCTGTGCCTCATACCTCATATTTAATGTAAAGTTTTTCCTTTTGCTGAAGTGGGCATATATGCCTTGTAAATTCTTTACAAGGCATATAGTAAGGCTTTGTGTTAAGGCTGCCACACACCAGTCAATTTTTTTGTCCTAGGTCTGCAGACTTTTTTTCAGGGTCAAATTAGGTTAAAATTTGACATCCCATCGGCTCGCCGCACACTAGCTGATTTTTTGTTGCACTGCTCAATCTCAGCATTGATCTCAGCTTCGATCTCTGCCATGTTGGAAAAGACACTTGTTCACGCGACTCTCATGACATTTCCTAATTCGTTGAGGTGTGTGTGAGCCCCAACAAATTGTCTTGGTCCACTGCACACTAGCCGACAAGGCCCGACAAGATGTTTTTAGATCTAGCACTTTCAGATATCGCCCAACAAGCTCTGATTTTGTGGCAGACTTGTCTGAATTCTCCATACACTAGCTGACAAGTGAAGATTTTTTGTTGGCCAACAATACATTGGCTAGTATGCGGCAGCCTTTAGGAAGTCCATTGGAAGGGTACCCCACCCATACGAGGTCTCTCTCGTAGTACACCGTTATGCACCCTGGTGGAGTAAAGATATGTGGAGTGCCCTGCCTGAGAGCAAAAGACTAGGATTGAAACCAGACTCTGAGCCACCCACTGTGGGATCAAGAAGCTTCATTCATGAATGATATTAGGTTTTGCATTAACAAATAATTATGCTAAACTGTTTCATTTCATTGTCATGTGATATTATGCTTGATGTATCAAGTTACATGTAAGTCAGTCATGTATGGCTAAGGTACTGATCTCCTACATATAAGTCGGTCATCCAATCTTAGGCTATGTCTACACTATAGCGGATAGCTCTTGGGCCGGCACGAAAACCATATCGGATAGGGCTTTTGTTCACACATAAAACGCTTATTTCGGGGCAATTTCTGTAACGGAGCAAAGCTGTGTCACGTTGATCTTTAAAGTGAATTGTCTCGACTTGTTCCAGTTCCAGGCCGTTTCTGTTCATACCAGGCCATAGTATTTTTCATGCCGACATGATAAACTATCCGGTATAGTGCAGACATAGCCTTAAGTAGCAATCTACCTTTTGATACAGACTATGTTCTTGTACTTGGTTGGTGTGTTCATGTTAATATATTCTTTCCTTCACAGGTAAGAGATGGTTCACCCATAACCAGGTCATGGTCAGTGGTTGTAAAATGCTTCCTGATGGTCATTGTGTTCTTACTGGCCTGTGTGTGGGTGCTTAATTTCTACAATGAATGAATATTGATGGCACTACCTAATAGATGGAAAGTTGCAGGGTTTTGTCTTGGTAGCATGAACCTGCCCCTTTCATTTCTGTTCAGATTAACCCTCCTGATAATGGACTATCTTTGAAGGGAAGTGCAAGTGACTAAATCTTTTGGAAAGAGCAAAAGATTTTTTAAAAGATTAGTTTTATTTCAAATCTCAACATGTCTATCAAAAGTTCAATTCTCTTGCAGTAATATAAATAAAAAACCATTGTTCTGTCATTGGAATCTTTCTTTGTCATATAGTAAGGATTTGTAATAATGGACATTGTATTAGCTGACAGATGATGGTCATTCAAAACTAAAAACAATTTCCTTGGCCTAAAATGTTTCCAGAACTCTTGGAAATACCAGTTACTGATACATTTAAAGTTGTTTTCAACAATTCTTTGTCTAATAAGGGCAAATATTTTCCTTGTCTTCCTTCTTGAAGTTACTGTTCATCAGTTTAGCATCTCTCTGCAACCTTGCATAGTATCGCAAAACATCTGGGTGTGCACGCACACACTTGCTGTCAAAATCCAAAACTCGCAGACCTTGCAAACTGCGTGCTCGTGAAAGAGCAACATAAGCTTGGCCATATTCAAATACTCTTGATAAGGAGATTTCAACACAGTCCAGTGTCATACCCTGTAGCAGGTTAGAATAAAAATTATCACTTAATAGAAATGCTAGGGATGTAAAGGGCTACACGCATGTTGTATTTCATGTACTTATCAGTCCTGTAAAATACACTGGATTGTTTGTACTAACATCATTTACAAAAATTGGCAACATTTCCAGAGAGGTGCTGTACTTGGAGATAGGGGTAGCCACAGGTATCAGGGTTCTTTTATACCGGTGACCAGCAATTGTCACCACCCATAGGCAACAAGTTCGCCTGCAACTCTAACTTCAGCCAAAAAATAAAATGGGAGAAAAGCCAATATATTATTTTTATTTCTCCACCCTTTCTCATTTCTTTGACTTCAACTCTGTTTGAAAAGGAAAACCCTGACCTATGGTAATAATAATATTGTATTGGAGTGTAATTCTTTGTACCTGGCTTTTATGTATGGACACAGCCCAGGCCAATTTGAGTGGCAGTTGTCGTCGAGTAACTATACCCCCTCCAGGGGTCTTCACCACCCATTTCTCTGGACCAATCACTTGCTCTTGACCTGACATGAACTTCACCACAGGATAACCTGGTCAATTAAAGGAAAAAGTATTAATAATAATCTAATATGAAGAGTTGGTACAACTGATTATTAAAACTGTCATTGTTAACTTACCTGCAGATCCTGATTCAAATTGTTTGATTATCCCTCGAGCACCATTGACAAGTCCTTTGGAAACATTTAAGTTTTTGGCCAACATGACCTAAAATTTTTTAGAAGTTAGGCCTTAGTGGTCACTACTTTTATATGTAGGAGCAAATAGGAAAACACAATCATCTCAAGCAGTCAGAGAAACAAAGATTAGTGGTGAATAAACAGAGCATATCTGGATAGGATAAAAAGTACAAACCATACTGGAGCCCCCCTTGGCTTGCTTTTATGTGCCTACTTGACAATCCAGAAAAGGATGTTGACAACCAGGCTGCAGCACTAGTCCATTAAGCCCAGGTTAGTCCAGTGGGATGAGAAGTTAAAACCTCCAAATAATCAGTAATAGACCAAAAGAAACATTGGTAATTGCAACCTCTTTAAAGTTTGTACCTGTGCTCCTTCTTTCAACTCAATTGTCTTTCCAACGGGAACTTGACTGTCAATCATTGTACACATATTGCTATCACTGTCACTGGCATGAAACACTTTCATGTCACCAGGCAATCGTGATAGGTGAATCTCATTAATCTGGTTCACATTCTCCTTGTGAGTACACAGCTTTGTGGCAAGTATCCCATCATGCTCTATTGCTTGGTTCTTTGTTTTGATCAACTTTGACACTAGTGCATCTGGACAACTGGAAAATGTGAAATAAATTGTGGACTATACATGGAAAAGTAGAGAACAGATTCCACAGACAGCCCAGTAGATAACAGCCAAGTGCTTTTGAAGCTTCCCTGAACCTTCCCTGTAGCTGGAAGCTTAAGTACATAGTAGCCGCACCCCAGAATGTGGTTGATTTTTTAGCTCATTAATTTCAGCGTTACCCTAATACTTTGTTAAATTTAGTAATATGAGCTAGTGATTTGACTCCAGATATAATGAAATTCCATCTCAAAATAATGGAACTCTTGGGAGCAATTTTGTTGTTTCATCCCTTTATACTCAAATTATTGTGGACACCTTGACCTTTCCATAACAGGATCACTGCTTCTAAAACCCTGGATTCAGATACATGGGTGCTTGGAGGGAAGATGAAACCATGTCAGAGTCTAGCTGATATGATCTCCACATGCCATCACATGTTGGGTTAAATTACATGTATTTTATACAATGGTACATTTAGTAATCTCAAGATTATTTTAAGTCATACTTTCCAACTCGGACATTCTGTAGAATACTGATAAACAGAGGATCTTTTTGCCTGTAGACTTGTTTTAGCTCAATAGTAGTATGAACACAGTCACTCCAACAGTCTGCCTGAAGAGAAAAAGTGCATTCAAACTGTGCAGTAATAGCGCAAGGAGATCTGATTAAGATACTTCAACTCTTCATACTATGAGCCATTAATCCTCACCTGGAAACAAAACTTTCTTTTCTCCAGATGTTTTGCTACTGGAGGAAGTTGCAAAAAATCACCAGACAAAATCAATTGAATGCCACCAAATGGAATTTCTTTCTTCCTGATTGCTCTGGCAACAGCTTCCAGTTTGTCAAAGTAGGCAGAATCAATCATTGATATTTCATCTATGATCAAGTGTTTGCAGCGTCTCCATTGCTGGGCACGGCCAGGGCGAGATGCTAGCTCAACACACTGGGCTAGCGGTGCACTGCCACTACCAATACCTGCACAATGCAATAGGAGAACCTTGTTATTACCATTACCATCATTACCATCATTAATAATCATTATTTCTTGTTGTTACTATTATAATAATTAAATTGATTAGAACCTGCAATTAGAACAGTCCATGGTCAGTTTCTCCAGACACCTTGTCCAAGTCCCTTTCTAGGATTGGGTGGGGGTGAGGGGGACATTGATTAATCTGACCAATTCATCAAGATTTCTGATTACCAACTTGTCATCCCAGATTTGAAAGGTCAGGGTTAGATTTACACCTAAGGTTTGATTTTGTTTGGATTTGAATGCTATTGCATAAAGAAACTTCCATTGACTACCACATGTAGATTGATCGATGCGAGAAAGAATAGCAGATAATTATCAAAGGTCTAAATGAGATATATTCCGATTGGTACATCCTAACATGGGAAATTTAATAGGACAATCGTTGGAGAATTAGCTTGCTCAACTTACCGGCAAATGCATGCAGTGTAGTTCCACCAACATGACAAGCAGCAGCTCCAGTGCTGGCTGTAACAAATGTGCTCTGAGGTGGTAACATGGTTATCAAACGTTTCAATAGATAAGACTTTCCCGTCCCCGCGCTACCCGTAAAAAACACGCTACGCCCTGCTCTCACCGCATTCACCACCGCCATCTGTTCAGCTATAAGGTTCGTTCGGAAAGAACTCAGACTGTCGAGACGTTTCCGAGGCGGTTCGTTTTTTATAACGTCTTGATCGATCGCCATGCCTTCTTTCCCTGCCGTTTTAATTCGCTTTGGAGTTATTGCGTTACTATCGTCCAATGGTCGCTTTTTGCTATCCGTTTTCCTTGTAAAATCCTTGTCAGTTAGAGGGCTGATGTTGTCAAATGATCGAGGTTTGTCGCTCAAAAGCCGCCTTCTGTTGCAGGTCGGTCCATTTTGTTTGTTTTGAGCAAGTTTGAGAGACAGGCATTTCAGGAAAGCACCAAGTTGATTCGGAGGGCAGTTCGAAATCATTATTTGGAGCCTCTGTGTAAGAAGCTTAATCGTTGCTTTTCCTTCTTGCAAAAATCGCTTGTGGATACTGATGTCTTTCAAAAGGAAAGTCTTTCCCAAAGGAGATTGACTGCTGACAATTCGAAGGGCTACGTCGCGAAACTCATCTCTTCCAAGCACGACTGTTATACTCTTGTATGTTCGCCGTTTTGTGACGACTCCATTCGAACTGAGGCTTTCTACCGTTAAACAACATTCTAGTTCACTAGCTTCCATAATTTGATCAAAGAAGAGGAATCGAACGTCTGATCAACACAATAGACCATTCGATACCTTCCTATCGCCTTTAAATTTCGTTCCATAAGTTTTTGCCCAATCAGAGCAAACTTGTACCCAGGTCCTCTTTCTTTTTTCCTTAACAGGATCGTAGGGAACTCTGGGATTCACACATCCTCAAGGCGCGCGCGGAGTACCATGGGTAAGAAATATGCACCTCATTTTGGCGGGAAATAATGTGGGCAACCCGCACTATCCAAAACGCCCGCTTGAAAATAGTAAAATACGATCTTTTAACTGCGTTGAAAGCAGAAACTCAAGCCTTGAGAAAAACTTGATCAAGTTAATTATCATGAAGGCACTAAGGGGTTTTGTATCTGCTTCGCCAAGCTTAGATATTCGGTGAAACGGCGTTATTGTGCAGCTCTTCGTTCCGAGCCGGATCTATGTGAGGTTTGTACTCCTTTTTGTCTTTTCTACGAGAAAGAACAAGAAACTTCGAAGAAAGATGCGCATTGAACCGAAAAGGAAGTTTTCCCAGAGTTTATCTCTAGTTTTACAAGAGAAACTCCCCATCACTGTAATTAAATTTTTCTCTAACAATTCGGTTACGAAATAACTGCTAAAACTACAGGAAAGCTTACATTTTTTTTATTTCAAGTGAATTGCCTACTTCTGTAATTCTACAGTACATTCAAACGTCTTTACAGACATTCCTTTGTCAACAGTTAAACTGTCCCACCCTCGCGGATCTGTGCAGCGCTCCATCCATGATAAATACATGCGTTTGTGTGTAGATGTAATATTCAAAGAGGAACGATTCAAACGAAAGAAAGCGAACGATAAGCTGCGCTGATGGGCTCACTTCAACTTTTTTCTTTCATAAAGTGAAAGTTAATGCTAAAAATGTCTAAATGACACTTTGACTTTCCAGATGTCAAGGACAAACGTGGTTAGAAAACCACCGAGGTTTATAATAGACCTCAGCCAACTTACAAGCTACTGGACCTGACACTAACTAGGAGTAATACAGTAACAAGAACTAAACATGTCTGTATCGGTCCGTAACGCTCACCAAGACGAAAGCAGACAATACACCTTCACTAGTCATTAAATTTAAAGAAACCAGGTATGTCTTAATTACCACACCAGTATGACGGCACTTCTTTCCTGTTATGTACCTATCAATGTTTAGACGGAGAGGGGGGGGGGTACGAGCAAAGATGCGGCATTTGAACACTTCTGTTGTCCCCTCTCTGGGGAATTTGACTACTTGTACTAATTAAAGTTCAAATATTATAAAGGACTGTTAAACTATTTCCAGTCCCAAGGGTCGGGAATTTGACCAAAAAATTGCAAGAAAATTCAAATGACGCACCTTTGCCCGTACCCCCCCCCCCCCCCACCCCTCTCCGTCTAAACATTGATAGGTGCATTATAACAAGAAAGCAATTGGGCTTTTTATGTTTTACAAGTGCAATTTGTTCACCAATATTAGTGTCAATTTCGCCTTTTATTCGTCTTGGCAAAATAGCCAAGGGCCTATAACCAGCCCTTGTCTGTTCATATCGTTTATTCAATAGATCAGATACTGACCGCTTTACACGTTTAAAACTGTAAATCTCTGCCATTTTTCTTTTGGACCCAAAGAGCCTTCTACCCCTTAGTTTTGCAATATTAATGTTTCCCTATAAAAAAAATTCACTCTCTTACAAAATGAGAGGAAAAAGAAAGAGAATTTAAAATAAGTTTAGAGTATCAACGACTAAACTTCGACTTTAACTTTTTGGAGACTACAAAAATTTAAATTTCAGATCTAAAATCACTTCTTTTACAAAAATATTTCATGGTTTGCAAAACCAATGTCCACACTGACTGATTTTTTTTTTGTTTTCAAGCACCAAACATTTCAAAAACTCTATGTGCTCATCAACCAGTGACATAACATATGCTTAGTGCGAAAAACGGGTTACAAAACATGTTTATCAATTTTTTTTCTATTCCCCCTACAAAAGACAATATAAATACACCTACAATTACGTAAGAATACTTTAGGGAGAGTAATTCTCCACCTTAGTGTTATATTAAACGACTTGTAATTTCTCGATAAAAGTTCCTTTTAGCTTGGTTTACTTGAATTCTAAGTAGGTGACTTCCACACCCGATTTTCTTACATTCGCGAAAAAAACAAGTCTGCCCATATTTCGCGTATGTTCACCTTTCGCCAAATCCTCCTTGAACTACCTAAAAAAATTCTCCTTACTTTGGCCAATCGTTAAACAAGCTCTCCGAACTGGCACGTGATTTGAAATCGGTGCCATTAGCTGACGCCATGTCATGTAGCAACCAGCTGACCAAACTCGCAGGTTAGCCATCTGCTAAAAGACGAGATTCCATTCGGAAAACGCATTTGTGACTTTGATTTGCCTTTACACCGTGATAACACTGAAGTTGACGCGGAAAATTTGACTTATTTTGTTCACAACTCCATTCTACAGCTTCACGGTCAATTGAAGTTTGCATAATTGCTGTATGTTTCGACAAAGAGACGAGTGATTTCGTAACAGAACTTGTACTGTTCCTGTGAAGGTAAGAACAAAGAAACGCACTGATCAGTGTGCGGCTTCTGTTTACATAAGTATGACAGATAAGGCAGTCTGGATAATTAAATATCAAATTCGCATAACTTTGTTGTTCTAGCCTTCGAGTCAAAGAGTGTGAAATCGTTCTTTTCGTAGTTTATTGTGCTGTAAAGGTATCTCTAACGTTTGAGAGTATGATGAAACCTTCAAGGGGAACCGTTAATATGAACGCTCTTCCGTGAGAGTTGTCTGTGGTACTATTTATGTTACGGTACAACAAGTGGGTTTAGATTACGGGTGTGTGAAGTGTAACAAATCAAATGAGTACTACTCAGTAGGACACTCCTTGAGTTTCTTAAGTTTTTGTTCGCACATTTGATCTTTTTTTCATTCTGATGGTTGGTTCTTTATCTGAGACTGTCAATAAAGCCATAAAAAATAACTTTCAATTGAAAGCTAGTGCGCCGTATCCTACAAGTTTCGAAAATTTGTCACATTTGTACTTTAGAACTTAAAGAATGCTAAGGCCAATTGTCTGCTTAGATCGAAGTATTATGCTTACGTTATTTAGGTTATGAAACGAGGAGAAAAGAACTTGTTCTTACCGCGGTCTGGGCCATCAACGGTCTCTGCATGCGCAAGCGCCGTACAGTCTGAAACATGTCAATTGTTCCGTCTAACTTGACTCGCTCCAGGGCGACATTGATGGCGCAAAACGTCCCGGTACGGCCGCTTCCATCACTGGGAGAATGAGCAGAGATAAATAAATCTGTTGTCCATCAATAAGTCTAAACATTAAGAGAGGCGTGTTATGCCAAAAACGCACAAAACTGGTTTCAAATTTCTTATTAAAAATCTCTACGGTTTCTCAAAAACAAGTATTCGGGTAATATTTGAAATTAATTTTTTTAAAAATAGAAAAAAAATCTTGAAAAAAGATACCAAGCTTTCCAAAATCTCATGCCTTTCCGTTCTTTCGTTTTTGATGACATCATACCTACAGTGGATGATTACTGGCCCGTTGCCCGTCTGTTGTTGCGCACGGGTAATCCCTTTCATCATATCAAGTAGCCCCTTTCCATTCAGGGGTACTGCCCTCTCTGGCCACTCCGTGAAGTGAAAATGGTAAGTTCTGCGAATTTCACCGCTCTGCAGATCAAACAGTTGGTATTGTTAGATTGCATGTGACGTCATAGCGGCTATGTTGGTGGTCATGAACAATAGTCTGTCTCTCCGCTGGGAAGTAAAATTGTATTGTTTTGACCACGAACATGGCCGCCTTGTCGCGTGAGTGAAATCAAGCAACTAAGGATTCAAAACCTATTAAGGAAACTGTGAAAACGTAGTCCGTATTAGTAATAACTCTCTTTAGTCTTCACGTTTGGGTATTATTTAAGGACCCGGTTTAACAACTCGTTAGCTTATAATTGCTTGTTTATGGCCGTGTTTTAACGAGCGGTTTTTCAGGTCGCTTAGCGAGTGACAACCGGGAATCGCGTGAAACCAGTTGCTTTTCCAACTCGCTCAAAGTTAAGCAAGTCGGCAAATTTCAATAGAATTCTCACTAAATTTAAGCCACCAAACCAAGTAGCGTAAGCGAGTGAGTAATTAGTTTCGGCAATGAGGAGTCGCTTTCGTTTATTCAAATTAGAAATACAACAGGCGTGCTATTTTCATTTGATTGAATCTCCCGCCATATTATTCAAATTGATGTAATGGAACGTGCTCTCTCCTCATTTGACCTTACCCGTGAAAACACCTATCATTCTTAAGTCGCTTAACAAAGTCTGCAAACAAACCACTTTCAGGAATGTTAAGCGAGACAACCGGGCTGTCATGAAAACACGGCCTATGTTTTTTGTTTCAATTGCCACGTTGGAATGGGTGCCCCCCAAAAAAAGAATGCTGCACGTGCGCAACAAAACTTGAAGCAACTCAGAAAAATTGAGGCTTCATGAAAATAACCCTTATTTTCGTCACGGCCAATTCGCCAAACTTCAGAAATGCTAGCGCTGGCTTTATTCATCTTGCTATTTTTGTTTTCTTTAAAGGGAAAAGAACACAAATCACGCTTCCACGTGGAACAGCAACCCAACTAGTGAGTAATTTTCCTTGACATGTTCTAGGAGAACTAAAGATTGAATTTAGTATTTGTGGGACCTGGCATTTCTTCAGGAAACACAACTTTTCGAGAACATATCCGGGTCTCTAAACTAGGAAAAAAGAAAACAATAATTTCCCTTTCTCCACCCAAAGAGAAGTATCGAAATACAAATAAGTCTTAAAACTCGTAGCTTCCTTTGGAAAGTGAAGTCCTGCGAGTAAATCGAGTACACAAGAAAAGTGGTTTAGTGGGTTCAATTTGTTCACGGTTTTTACCTTTGTGTTCGTTATCTTGAGTTGTCGTTTACAAAAGCCGTTTTTCTGTTCCTCGGATTCTACTTCGATCATTAACAGCCCAAAAAGGATGAATTCTTCTTTGCGAGGCAAGTAATACCCACACTGACCCTGTAACGTAAACAAATGTTAGTAGAGGAATGATCGTTTCAATTCCAACAGTAAAAAGATTCTAACGTGTTTTATTTCCAAACCTCTTCGATCTCCTTCACTGTACACAGCATAACTATGCAATGGGCTTCATATTCCCATGTCATTCGCCAGAAATCCACGACTGTGTCATCCAGCGGAGCCTGGGTAGCGATGAATGCTTCACGCTGTTGAAAACTCTGTAAAGAAACAAAATACAAATTTGTGACAATGTGTTCACACAGTCGAATGGTTACACGTAATTAAAGTTTCGTTGTATAATCCATAGTTACATGAGGGAGGTCGACATATTCACTTCTTCTCCGCTTAACGTCAACTGGACGTTTAGGTCAGATCCCCCTCCTTAAAGCGGATACACGGTTCAACATTTGATGAGTGACAAATGTCGCAGCTGCTGTTCAACCGATGTTGAACAGTGTATCATGTGATGTTGAGCGTTGAAATATGCCGTTCAACATGTTGAAAGTTGTTGAAGGAAAATAGAGCTTGGTTCTATTCCGTTCAACAAGTTGCCGCAACATGACATTGGTTGCTCAACAAATGTTGAACCGTGTATCATTCGCTTAACGTCCACTTGAAATTGTCCTGCCCCAAAACATCAAGACATTTCATGTTTGATGATCACTTCCTTTATTCTCATTACCTGCGTGTGTATTAGCTGAAATGGTAATACTATAAGGAGAAATTACTCACTGATCATTGTACAAAACTGAAAGGAGAATAGCCATAAATTAAAAGTGACAGATTACTCACGTCGACAAAACTGGCGTTGATATAATCTGAGCCAATCATTCCAGTATAAGGCCACAGAGTCACTCTTGTGCTATCATCTGAACAACAGAATAGTTGAGGAATGAATTAAACAAAAGTACGACAGAAAGCGCCAGAAAGGAAATAGCGCGCACCAAGAAATTCAAGGGTGGGCAACTGGAACCCAACTCCTCGCAACGAAAAGTGTGTTCAAAGAGTTCTTCAACTATACTTGCTGGCGAGCCATAAGCAAGGCAGCACACTATTCTTAACAATAGTGGGAAAGAGCCAAAATTTGTTCGAATGTATGAACCGAAGCATGCGCAGTCGACTGTTTTTTGTTTTATCCGGGGTATCCACGTTATCCAGGGTATGTATTCCTGTAATTGCGATGCGCCATGACAATGCACGTGGAAGAAAGATTTGAAGTCAGAAACGTTTTTTTTCATTGGCAAAACATTTTCCTACCATGTTTATGAGTAAATTCGGTCAATCTGCTATCTTTTCTCATTGTAAATTTACAGAAAAACTGAAGAACACCAAACATATCGTGCATGACAGACATTTCAAGAAGAAAAACAAGGGAGACAAGGGAGAAGCTGCGCGTTAACATCAAGGGGTCCCCTCTTTTATACAACTCACAAAAACTCTATTTACTTGAAATCAGTGCCACTCACCGCCTTTTCTTCCAGCTCCAACGCCAGCACTTACTTTCACATTCAAACTCCTAGTTACGTGGTGCTTTCCACTGAAGTCGTTTTAAATACGAACTCGTCAAGATAAAAGTTTTAACTTACACGGCAGTATGGCGTATCTGTTCTTGGATTTGTTTTCTGGCTGTGAGGCTGAGATGAATGAGTCACTCTCAGAATCACCAAGACAAAGGTTCTGGAAGAAAATATGTGTGGCATTGCGTTGTTAGACTTATCAAATGACCAAATCATGCTACTGCATCCTTCAGTGATTACGTACGAAACCTGCTAAGAGGTATAAGGGATTTGTAGTTGCAAACATGTATTTATACTAAGGTCTATATATATTTATGAATACGAAAAGCACCCCCAAACGCACACATACAGGAAGTGCTCACTCCTTTAGCACGACTAGAATCGAATTCTGCGTAATTCCTTGATAACGGCGACATAAGAGCCAATTTCTATTTAGTGACCCAGTCCCAAGACCTACGAAAATAGCGTCGAGTCCCTGGGCCGCAATCTCGGGGTTCATCACTCCAGCGACGCGTTAGGAGGGACCGCTACTGCATGACTTGTCCAAGTTATTTTTTGTTCTAAGCTTGTTTTTCTTTTTCCACAGAGGCCTCGAGTCTCCCTTTCATCAGGATCACAATGGGGTGCCAGGTATTGCATTCGTTTTTAAACGATGAGCATCAACGCTTTGTAAAACAAGAGTGGTCACGACAAGATTAATTTATTTGATGTTTTGACAACTACTCCCCGCTAGTCATTTAAAGGTTATTTATTAATTCTATAGGAAATGTATAAATGAGAATTTCAATTTTGATCTTAGTGTTTAAAGGGTACACCACGCATACATAAGCATATATATATTGTACAGAAGCACTGTACTGGCACTCACCTTGAATTCCGCCTCTAACAGTGAGTGTCCGCTGTCGGGATCCACTGTGTTCAAAATACGCAGTTTCTCTGGCAGTTCACGCACAAGAAACTCTGTGTTGCCGCATGTAACGTACTCTACCAGAGCGTCATGGATAAACATATACTGCGCCTATACAAAATTAACGCGAGTTAATGATATTTAAACGATACGTTGTTTTACAATCCCCCCGAATTCCCCGTAAAGGATACCTTTCCTAAACATACACCCAGTAGTAGTCTGAGTTACATAAGAACACTGCCTTTCAAATGTTCCATGGATGGACAACTGTAGTAAACGGACGCTGGAATACAGTGTCAAAAGGCGCCCAATTAACGAGGTTTCACTGAATCAGACTGTAAGACCTTCGGGGTATTCCGGTGACAAACAGGGCACGTCACTGGATTTACTACTTACAGCTATGATGTGAAAAAGGCAGACTCGAGTGACTCGAGTGACGTTGTGACGATCCAAAGAACAGCTGTGTTGGAGAATAACTTGAGTCTCGTCTACAGGTCACATTGCCACCCAACAATTCTACAAATGGCCGTTTTACTTCTTTTCCTATCACTGGCTGGATTGGTATTGTAACATGGAATTAGGACACGAGTTTTTGAAAATCTTCAGCCACGCCTCGTAAACAGCATCCTACTAAAAAACTCGGGATCTGTGAATGTTTTTCGTTCCCAACGGTGTAACGTTCTCCAGACTGAAAGTAACGGGAACATACCTCTGTTTGCACCATGCAGCTTCTCTGTTGGCGAATGTGGGAGACAAAACCATAGATGTCCACCACCCCCTCAGCAGCTATTTGGTCCATCATTGCATCCAATACGATGTACGTTCCAGTGCGACCCACGCCCGCACTGGCGAAACAAAAAAAATATGGCGATATAAAGTGTATTTGCTGTTGCTGTTATTTCTTAAAATTAAGCAAGAATTTAATGCACTTGTATAGCTTGATAAAGAAATCGGACATGAAGGTGAATTTTTTTAAACTGGTTTGTACAAAATGTACACTCACTGAAAAAGGCGAGTAAATACCACCTCATTTATACTCAAAATTTCACTTTCCTATCACCTTCACATCTAACACTACTTGTTCTTATTTCGTTATGAGTCACTGTTCTTTTTTCCTTCTTTCTCCTCAAAAGAGAAACTAAAACCGGCCTTTATTAAAAAATTCTGCAACATTTGTGTAGTCCTGCATGAAAAGCTAACAGAAGTAAGATACTTGTTTTAGAATGCTTGACACCGTGGGAAGTTAAGGTGCTTGAAAACCGTATGCATAACCGTATATTCACGTGCAGCTCCGCATCCCCCCAAATTCCACAAAGATCTGTTTTATGTTCCTACCTGCAATGGGTCAAAATGGGCCCACAGTCCTCTGGGACAGAAGCACGGACCTTCCTCAGGAAAGCAAGAAGTGAGGTTGCGTGAGTGGGGACCCCCTGATCAGGCCATGCTATGAAGTGATACTGAGTGACTTCGCGAGCGCGATACTCTGCTGAATCTGATGTCTGACAAAGCAAAAAGGACATGCTCAACAAAAGTAGTGACGCTAAGCAGGCTACGCAAAACAATTAAGAGTTCTACATCTCCAACCTAAATCTCAACTTGTGGAATCAAATAATTTCTCTCTCACTTTGGTAAACTACTTAAATCAAAACAAATCAATCAGTCACTCAGTCACTCAGTCAATCGAAGTAAGAAAACAAGCTGAATTTACAAGTTACCATTTGAACGGAGAACTTTCTAACAACATAATCAGCCAACTCTTCTTCGCCATTTGGTGACACCAAGACTGGCCCGTACATCTCTGGGCTGGCACTCGGCCAGTATTTTAAACATTTAATCTACAAAAAAAAATCAGCAAATATTTAAGAAAGTGCTATCCATCTCAGAGAGACCAACCTCCTAAAAATAGAACCTTTTAACCTACCCGTCCTCCTTCAACAATGTTTGTTACCATGACAATAACACAAACACCTTGGTCCCAGACTGTACGCCAAAAATCTCCAAAGGTGTTGGCCACAGGGCCTAAAATACAAAAAGCAAAATAAATGGTGTTCCCGAGAAAAACCTTTCTTGAAAAAGAAGATTACAATGACTGTTTCTATGTGAGCAGTCGTAAAATAATGCAGAATCAAAACCATAAAACAGTTGATTGCCCTGACTGGGTAAGGCCTTCCACTACTCCTGCAAGGATAGGAATATGGAATGGTGCTTCACATGAAATAGACCTTTTTCCCTGAGAAAGCCAAGATGATGGCTTTTATTAAAGGACCATGTAAACGAATATTGACACAATTTTCCTACCTTGAGTTGCAATAAACTTGCAATGGTGGTCGTAGCCCTGTATTAAAGAGCCAAGAATTGCAGATTCAAAACATTATTTTGAATGTACATATACACACACATGAGAGTCTAAAGAGCAAGTGTGTTAAGAGATCAAAAAACTCACATCAATGAAGTTGGCATTGATATAGTCACTACCAGGATAACCTTCCAACTCTGCCAGAGTGACACGTGTGTGATCATCTGCAATGAAACAATATATGACACTCGGGTATAATAACATGAAAAAAATCGTCACAATTTAATTTACTGATAAAAACGATTTTTAAAACCAAGTCACATTAGGAAACATGGCCTCTGAGAAATAGTAGTTTGTACGTGTGGTAAACAGACAAAAAAATAATGAAAATAGCTACAATAGTGACACTGCTATTTTAAATCACTCACCAAATGTCAAAATTTCATATACTTTTAACTGACTTTGGTAACAAATTCCACAGTAAACATGACAACAGTACACTGAAAATTCGAACTGTAAGGCACATGAAAACCATTACAAACAGTTCTAGGAACGA
>OX419347.1:752500-835000 GCA_948470475.1 Galaxea fascicularis
TGATCAACTTGTACAGAAATGAACTTAAGGAAATGATTGCCAATACCTCTGCAAACTAAAGGAATATATACAGCCTACATACCTTATTATTAAGGCAACAATAATTATGACAAAAGCCAGGATAATAATTCCAGCAAATACTCCGCCATAAAGAGATCCAGCATCCATGCCACTGTGCTCCAATGCACCTACTAATAATGTTATTACAACAAACAAAATTTGCAAAACTCAAAGAAAGCAAAAAATATTAGGGAAAAGCAACTCTCGCTGAGGGGTGCAATAGAATTGAATGATGTTGTTTTTATATGACAAACGACTAACGTTTCCACAAGGAGTCTGTCTGTCACAAGAAACCTATATATAATGGAGGTGATCCACTGAAAGAAAGGTTTCACACTAGGTCAGCCTTAAATGGAATATATAAACTTTGAAAATCCACTAAACTGGCCTGTTTAATAATGTTTATTGCACATGAAGCAAATCAAACTTTAAACAACATCTAATGAAATATAGTTTGTCCAATGTTTATTAAAATATAATAGGCCCTTTGCAGTTTACAGTCACATGGTACAAAAACTGCCACGCTGGAGAGCAAACTGCCCACTGGGACATCCAAAACAAAGCAACTTAACTTAATATTCTTTTGTTTTGGATGTCAAAGTGGGCAGTTTGCTCTTCAGCATGGCAGTTTTTATACCATGTGATTGTAAATTGCAAAGTGCCTATTGAATTACAGACTGGTAGGCTCACTTGGTGGAGTGCCAGACTACAGTGCAGGAGGTTGGGGGTTCAAACACCAGCAAGACCAACACTCAGGGTCTTTTAAACATACTTCCTTCATAATGACATCTGGAAATTGTTAGACTTTCTAGTCTTCTCAGATACTGTAAGGACGATAAACCGTACGCCCAGTCCACAACTCCTCATAACTACTGATTCTGTGGGACATAGGGATGTAGGGACATAGCTACGGATGTTATGAACCCTGGCTGTGACCACCCCTAGAGTTGTCCTTGGGTTAGTGCTTGACATTAGGGATAACCTCACTGTGCCTTTCCCTCTTGGACTGAACTGTCAAAGAAAAATATAGCAATGGGTATGAATATGAGAGTATGAGAATGCTCACCTGGTGTTTTTGTGATATCACGACTGACTGGAGGACTGACCTCTCCTGGAAAACTAGTGAATGCTTGGACCTGAACAAGAGACAAAACACAAGAAAGGGTTGGGTGTGAAGGGCCATAATTACTGCTGAGGAATAGTAGATGGCACTTAAGGGGTAACACCATTTTTCCCCTACATTTTCTCTTTTGACCGGCAAATAGTAGCTGGCAAAACTATATTAGGAAAGTAGCTGGCAATATCACTGGTCTCTGGTGCTTTTTGACAACCATGCACATAGTATAGTAGAGCAAAACAAAAGTAAAAACATGGATTACTTTTGACACTCAAGTTAAAACACTCTACATGTACACTGACTGATGTGATTACTGGAAGACTTACATATATCTGGTAACTTCTGTCTTTGTTAAGTCCAGAGAGAATGTAAAACAAGGAGGCATTTTTTAGTCCTTTAGTGACATCAACTGTGTAGTTCTTTTCAGTGTTGTTTGAGTAAATGATTCTGTATTTCTGTATAATTCCATTGGGGAACTCTGGTGGTATCCATGTTACTTTTAAAGATGTGGCTTCTTTATCTTTAAGCACAACACTCCTTGGTGCACTAGGAGCTAACAAAAGAAAACAAATAGGTCCGTTGTCATCTGATCTACTCTTTTTAGAGCTGCTGCCTGACTTTTATTCCATTAAACTGTGGAAAAATCAGGACTCATACTGAGAGAACTGCCTCCTTCTTCCAACATGTAGTCTTGCAGAACTCCAATTGGCTGAAACAAAATGTCTTGAACCTATACCAAATTACTTATTACTGTTAAATTCCACGATGGATGATGTTTAAATTGGAAGGACCAACATGGTTATAGAAATTACGTGGCTCATGTGATTACACGAGTACTTCACTAGCTTCTTTTCAGCTCACTCAGAACTTTACCCTAAAAACCATATGTATACCAAAGAACAAAGTCTTCTTGGTGGTATAAAAATTTTTTCTCATAGCACCTGTAGAATCAAAAGAAAATACACAGAGAAATCAAGTGATGTTGAAACAGCATCACCGTGCATCAGTGCTTTCAATAAGCACCAACGGCCAACAAAAAGCATCAGCTACTTTTCCCCCTAAATTTAAGTAATTAAAGAAAGATTCTTTGTATTAAATTAATTAAGTCAGTTACTTTTCTCTAACCAGCTGCCTACTTCAAATTTTATTGAAACCTCTGGTGCATTCCTACCTCCTTCCATGGTTTCAATAGTTTGGTTGTTAGAGAAAGGACTCCACATCATGTTTTTGTCAGAATCTCTGGTTCCCTCAGAAATGCTTATTAATATGGTGGCAAATGGCTGCACTCTTTTAAGTTCAATTTCTCTATATGGTTCCAGACGCAACACTGAATAATCAGACACATCCCTCCGGAATCTTCGTCTTCCTGCTCTGGTTGTCACTTTGGCAGGAATTTCACGTATAGTATGTTTATAATCTCCTTTTACATTCGTGAACCTCCATAACATTCTGACTTTAAATGCCACTACAATGCCATTGACGTCACTAGGTTTTTTCCACCTTAACCGCACACTATATGCTCCAGTAGTGTTGGCTTCAAGGCTTTTTGGTTCACTGGGAGCTACAAAGAGAAAACATTTTTGTTAAGGTAATATATAAACTCCTATGATTTCAAATTTGGACATCCTTTGAGGTAACAGACTTAAATAAGGTTTTTGTACAGCAAGACAAATTTTTGCAAACAAAAAAAATGCAAATAGAAGAATTTTCTCTTTAGCTTTATTTTACCATTGTTATAAATCATTGTTAAATCAGCATATTAAATTTAGAGCAGTCATCTGTAAGGGCCACAGCCCATATAGTGCATGTACGTGTTACAACTGATTAGCATGAAATCAGCACATGCGTGCTGAATTACAAAACCTTCCAAATAAAATGTTGAATTCACTTGGTCATCAATTAGCACTATATATCATGTGTTTTCCACAGGGCATTCATTTTTCACAAACAGCGTGCTACTTAACAATTACACATACATACTACTTGATTTATGGTTATACCAACCAATCTTACTATCCAGGTGAAAGATATTTGGGAGGTTGGAGATTCCAGTGCATATCCTACCAGCTTAACACTTTGAACCCTTAAATATCAACATGTATATTTTCCACATTGTTCCCCAAACATTTTCTGTGGCAATGATGATATGAATTTGTTAAGACCTTAGTCACTTGTTGATCACTTCCTTTTTTCTCACAACCTTCGTGTTTGATTGAGCAGTGTTACTATAAAGAGAAATTAAACCCTGGTCACTCTTAGGGGTTAAAGGGTTAAACACTGTCTTTTACCTGCAGACATAGTGACAACAATCACAGCTTTACTTTCTGTTCCTGTTAAAACATTCAACACCTTGACTTTCACGGTGTAGTTTGTAAATGGAGAAAGGCCACCAATGGTCTTTTCTGTAACATTGGGTTTGACTGATTCCATTCTGGGGTCATCAGTTCCAAAGTACTGTGTTTTTTCATACAAGATTGTGTACAACTTCAGAGGTCCATTGGGGTAAAGAGGTGCTTTCCACTTTACAAGAACTGCAGTGCTATTAATTGCATTTGCTTCAACATTCTGTGGAGGACTAGGTTCTGGAAAAAAAATTTGGGACATCAACACTGTTTTTTTTTTTCCTGTCAAAATAGCGGACTTTCTGGTAAATGTAATAAAGTTGCTGTACAATAATTGTAAAGAGCTCTCCAGTTGACAATTATTATTGAGAGCTTAAAGGATGAACACACTTCCACTGGTGATCACCAAAACACTTATTAATACTACTCCTTGAACGTGATGTGGGCAAGTGTCTAGTGCAGTCTTGTCCAGATCTGACTCCACTTCAACTATCCTCTCATCTGCCCGATACCAATTCATCCACTTCTGATCTCTCACCACACTCATGCATTCTGAATGGACTAGTAAATACAACCGTAGTCAACTATCCCAACAATAATAATATTACCATAGTTAAATTAACTCATGGTCACCAAAGCAGTACTTTCGGTAACCTACTTGCTTCAACTGTCATTGCTGTCTCCCTGGATGGATCACTGGTGAAGTGCTTATTAGTCGCATACAACTCAATAATGTATTCAGTGTACGATGTAAGATTGGTTAATGTGTAAGATGTTGTCCTTGGAGGAATTCCAGAGATTCTTATCCATCTATTACTGTCAGCTGTACGGTACTGTAAGGTATAACGCAGTAAATAGAGATGGCTGGTGCCCTCTGATAACAATGACCATGATAGGGAAAGAGAATCCTTGTGACGTGTTTGTATGCTCAGTTTCACCACTGGTTTATCTGAAAAGACAGATGCAAAGAAAAATTTTAATCCCATTTAAGCCCCTGGCTTTGGCTTTACTTAAGGCCCTAGCAAACGGCTTCAACATTAGCTTCAACATCCATTCGATTTTGTTGAACGCTGTTGGAAGGTTGTTGAATGATGTTGAACGGTAGGATGAGCAAACAGTTTCAACATTTCATTCAACAAAACTTAGCGAGTAGCCTGGTAATTAGTTTCAGGCACCAGCGCTTGCTCAACAATGTTGAAACAGGGGGGGCAAACGACTTCAACTCTGTTTCAACATTCCGAACATTCCAGAGAACAAAAGAAATGTTGAATGCATGTTGAAACAAAGTTTAAAGGCTTTTAAACTCTTTCAACATCGATTCAACATCGTTTCAACACGTTTCAACAAGTTGGAAAGGGAGTGGCAAACGCTTTCAACATTGCCATTCAACAAAATCGAAAGGATGTTGAAGCAAATGTTGAAGCCGTTTGCTAGGGCCTTTATGGTTATAATTTGTATGGTATAAAAACAATAATAAAAGATAAAAGAAGAATTATTTCTGCGAGGAAGAAATCCTTAGGAAAGTCATCAAAATCAATTGAAATTAAAGCTGATAAAAAGTACTGGTACATCTAACATTTACATTTTCTAAGTGCTGTACAATGAGTGCACTAAATTTGGTCTTAAGGAGGCTTGAAAGGGTTTTTCGTTGATGTAGTGTCTGGGAAACGATGAAAGATTACAAAGAAGGATATTTAATGGTATGGGCAAACAATATGTCTCCTTGGAACTCTAACGTTGGGCTATATTTCAAGGGTGCTTATGACATCATATCAGTTACCATGGCAACACCCCAGGTCCACAGAAACGTCCTCTAAATGTCAGTTTTTGTAAATTATCTGAAAAAAAAGCTCCCTAAATTCTTAAACTTTTCAGGTAGTATGAAAACAATTTATCTTGTAGAATTTAATATTATTAAAAATAATGCCTTTTATGGCTTACAGAAAATTCTGCTAGATGATTTTCTCCAAAACTTTTATATTTGAAGTGCCATTGTGAATGGTACGTGCATGCAAAAAATCAACACAGGTCACCGAGCAAAATTTTGAGCTAAAAACAAATGTTTTCTGAAGATTTTATTTCCAGTTCGCACGATTTTACGTAGCATTTAACTTCTGGTGAACTTGATTTTGATTCATTTAGCTGATGCATGCATCTTAGCATATAGTGTGTAGATTGCGCATGCGTGCGTGCAGCTAAAAACCCTTTCCAGCCTCCTTTACACACAGCTGTACTATGAACATATGATTCAACCTTACCAACTTTCACTAATCGCACATCCAGTTGAGCTTGTCCTTTACTATTTGTCACGGTACATGTGTATGGTCCAAAGCCCTTTAGGCCTTGGGGAGTCACCTGCAGTATTCCACTCTTCTCTGAGGTGGCGACTACACCAGATGAATTTGTCCAGATGTAACGTGGTGCAGGGTCACCATCAGCAACACAAGTCAGATTTGTTGTAATTCCTGCCCATGCTGGCACATCTTGGCTTGATGCTGTTTTGTTGATAACTGGGGCATCTTGTTGGTAAAATAAATAAGTCAGATTTAACTGAGACCTAATGAGCACCCCCCAACCCCACAACCAAGATTCAAGTAAGAGATCCAATACTCACAATACACATTAATGTTAAACTCTGCAGAGTCATAACCAACACTATTAGCTGCCATGCATCTGTACCGTCCTTTGTCTGAACGTTGAACATTTGGTAGTAGCAAGGAACTTCCATTTCCAACATTCCTATTACCAAGCAGTTTAATCCATTTAATGGTGGGTGGTGGATAGCCTCTGGCCTCACACCGTACAGCAACTGGGTTATTCTCATCAGCAATTTTATTGCTAGGACGGAGAGTTATTGTTGGTGCATCTGAAAGTATGAACAGAATTAATAATATTCCAATAATTGAAAACAAGGTGATATTTTTTGGCTAACTGAATGGCTCATCCAGCTACTGATTGATTTGTTTAACCAAATCAGGTGGGTATTCCCTCCAAGATTTGGGGCAGAGGATTTCACAGTTCTGTATAGTCAACCAATTTGCAACAAACCTGTACTAGGAATCTTGTGCAAGCAGTAATAGCTAAGTACAATTGACAGTGTAATAATAAATTATTGTTTTACTCAAAGAAGTATACCTGATATTTTTTAGAAGACAATCTACTTACGGCGAACATAAACTGTGACCTCACTCAATGGACCTCTTCCCAATTTATTTTCAGGTTGGCAGCTGTAGATTCCACTTTGGCTATTCTTAATTGCTGTTATCATAAGAATGCCAGATCTTTCAGCCTTCCTGTCCCCTATAGGCTTCCCATCAATGAAAAACCTATATTTGGGGGCAGGATTTCCATGGGCCTTACATATGATTGCTATGAGTGATCCATCACTAACTGTGTCATCTGGAGTATCAGTTGTAATGTTTGTGTCTTTGGGCTCATCTGGAAATAAAATACATATCATATAAATATATATGATAAACTATTAAAATGTAATTTGCTATTAAATTATCAAATGAAACAAGAACAATCAGGTACATGTGCATTTAGTAAATCAGTGATGTACATAATATCAGTGGAAACCTTTGCAATAAGGTATACATTGTTACAACAAATGTGTTAAAGGTAAACTCAGTTTTGAGCCCAATAATTAAATTTAAAGAGATGAAAATCGAGACAGTAAAGCATAATAACAGAACAACCTATTATTGTTTATTCTAGACCACTGGAAATATTTTGTTATACAAATCTAAGCTCAAAGCAGGCCATCTGATTTACGCGTTGGTGCGATTTCGCACAATTGACCTCAAATCGTATCCGATCGCACAATTCATAAAAAATCGCACAATTCTTAAAACATAAACCATAAATAAATGCCTTTTCTGAAAAAATTCCTCGTCTGTCCTTAGTTTCAAGACGATTTACTTTCAAAAAAGCCCAAGAAACGTTCTGAAACCATCGAATTTCAAAAACAATCGAAGTTCCCGGCGTTATTTTCGTTTTTGAGTTAGCTTATCAGAATTGCTGTTATAAATCCATGACATATGATCCTTCTATACTCACATTGTATTAGTATGTGGTAATTGGAAATGAGTAAAATTTTTATCAGGGAAGCGTTGTTCGACAACGAAATGTAAGCTTCTTTCAGTTCTTTCGCGTACATCGGCGGCGTCCTCATGGACAAATTTATAATGAAAATGCCCGCTGTTCCTTCGTGCTGAACTACTGGGAAAACCAAATCGCACCTTCCTCCAAATTTGACTGCCAAAGACCGAGCAGAAAAATATGCCACCGGTACGTTCCACGTGGATGATGGACTGATGTTTTGTTCATCGTGTAACGTCGTAATTGATCATCTAAATACAAAATTGATCATTTTGTTGATCTTTACAAATGAGACTCTGGATTTAGTTATTTTCCCTGTTGACACTGGATATGGAAATGTAATTATGATTTATCAGCTAAAATTTGTGAACTGAAGATAATGCAATGACAGGCAGGCCGGGATGCAATAGGTCCCCACCAGGGTGGCCTGGGTTCAAATTGAGGATACTAGAGTTAAGAGAATGTAACATTTTGAGTATTCAAGTTAGTTTTGGAATAAATGGGTGGCACGTCACTGAGTTGATGCAAATATGCATATACCCATGCCACTGCAAATTCCCAGTTCTTCCTTTTTTTTAAATTAACAATTCACTACATTGGGTAAAAATGTAATCACTGGCCACTTCTCTGTTTGCAAAATATTTATACTGAGACGAAGATATCCCAGTGAATAGCCACTTTATAGCTGTTGAATGGGAGAACCTGCAATGGAAAAGCTTTGGTGATGTAAACAGCAAATACTGCAATAGAAACAAGAAAATGTACCGACTTTGAGCCAAGGTGGTGCATCATACAGTCTCAGTTTGGTATATAAGCTTATATAATTAAGTGTCATAATTATATTTTTATCCCAATTCACTCATAATTGCTTTTTTTGTTCCCTTATGAAAAAAAATCGCTGTTAGAGCAGCACAAAAGTGGTTTTCTTTCTCAGAATCCTAGTAAAACAAGCTTAAAATAGTTGAGGAAAAAATCTCATAATTTACCACATAATAGTCCTTTCTTATCGCACAATCTACGCTGAAAATATTGCACAATTTCTGATTTTTCATCGCACCCTCAGGGGTTTCAATAAGTTTTGAAATAGCCGTCTGAGCTTGCTAAAATAAGCGGCGACTTGATTAATTTCTTTTTAATCATATTAGTGAAATTTAGACAAAGTAGGCGGCAGTGAGAGGCAAATTCTGACAAACTAGGCGGCGATTTTCGCCGGTTGCCGGCTCCTAATGAAACCCCTGACCCTATCAGATGGCCTGTCAAAGAAGACCATGGGATACTGTTGAATGTTTTGATGCCAAAAAGCAGATCTTTAAACTTAGTATTTTAGATCTGTTCAAAACAGTTTAAAGTTCAGTCGACCTTTCACATCACACTGTTTTGCAACTTAGTACAAAACTTTCTAAATACTAACTGAGATAAAAGAATTAAGTTCAAACAGATCTTAATGCACCTACAGTGGACATTGATTTGGACTTGTTTTTCCTCCTGTCCTCCAACATTTTCTGCTATGCATGTGTATAGTCCCTCATCTTTGTAAGTAACAGGTGAAAATTCCAGTTTTGCTATTCGCCGACCCTGTGTGAGAATGTTACCATCTTTTTTCCATGTTACTGTAGGCTTTGGTTTTCCAACTGAATCACAAGTAAGCTCTTCAGAGTTGCCTTCAATCCAAGGTTCTGCTTGTGCTATCTCAGTTATAATTCGTGGAGGATCTGTCAAACATTGTAAATAGATTTCATTTTAAAAAAATCCATTCTTGAAATTGTTCATGAAGGCAACACAGAGGGGAAAGGGTGAAAACACCACAACAGCAGGAATGGGACATAAACACACAGGTGTTACTGAGACAGGGGGTACCAGAAAGGTGTGGAAAGCAAGATGTTTAGTCTTCTCTGTCCCCATCCCCCTTAAACACAAGGTGTCTCTGACTTGTTGGTATTGATCTTACATAATTTTATACGTTTGAATACTTATCTGTTCATTATCCCATTTCATTTCAATCTTCAGTTAAGACCAATGAAGTAAAAATGCCATCACAACAGAGGTCTAAGATGCAGTGCTATTATTTGACCTCAGCAAACAATATTGACCTCCAGATATTTGCAAATGGCTCTTAAGTCTAATACACCTCTACAGTATGTGTAAGTAAAGTTTTTAAACCACAAAAATGACCAACGTATAACATTTGCCCTCACAAAATCACTGAACAGAAGAACTTGATTTTCAAGATAAATCCCATAAAGCCATTATCTGAAGCAAAACAAGAAAAACTGGTTTTTCAGAAGTCCCACAGTGACCATGCTTGTGTCCTCTTAGGCACTGCCATTTAATTTTCTTTTGCCAAAACAAAATGTGACCATTTTGTCCCTCACAATCACAATATTTTGATCAGAGTTTAAAATACAACCAACTGTTTGTGACCTTAAAACCAGCTGTTCTTCTTATTTATGAAAATAAATGTGGCTTGACCTCAGGCTATGACTAGACCTCTCCCTAATTTAAAGAGCGGGTAAAAATAATGAAATACTAACAATCCAATTACCTGTCGGTGAAGTATGTTTTTGAGAATTTATGTTCATAAGAGCTCTAAGAAATTAAATCAGTGCAAACACAGTTGGAGATTACCATAAGCAAATAATTAAATAATTATTAAAGTGATAAGAACCAAATCATGATGACAGTATTACTGTTTGTGAGGCTATGATTTAATGAATTTTCTTGGAATTTAAATTGGAAATTTCACTTGTCTTCTGATTGAAAATATTATCTCTGCATGACTAATACCTCATTTTTTTAGGACTAATTTAGGCCAATTTTTGAAATTATGGATGGAAATTGATGACATTGTTTGTGCTTTAACCAGTAATATTACTTGGCAAAGCGCTAACATGAGCCACAGCTCCCTGTCAGATTGTACATAAGCAGCAATATTATATATGCACTACATGTATGTATCATCGCCATGAACTGCATGCATAGCATCACCTCAGCAGAGCATCAAGGTATCTATAACCACTCTACAAGTGCCTGCTGCAAACATTCATTACCATCACAATGAAATCCAGTAGAAAAATTCCATGAAAAGAAACACTCTTTTCATTTGTTCCCCTGGCTGGCATAACTGATCAGATCAGTGTGTAGATACAGAGAAACAGGTTAAATGCTAGCCATTTGAACTCCCACAAAATACAGTAAGCCCATGTAAATAAACTCCTAATTATTCAAAAAAAAAAACCTTTAGTCATACATGTAGCAGACTTCATTTGAAAATGTTGGGAACCCTAACACCTCATTCCACCAGCTTACCTTCTGCAGTGATATAACCAACCCCTGTTCTTGTCTGAATACTGTGTTCATTACTTAACCCTAAACCATAACTAGATTAAAATTTAAATTCTCATTTACTGTCCCTACACATTTCCTATAGAAGTAGTAGGGATAATGTGATCCTAGCTGCCCTTAATTCTCATGACCACACTGTTTTTTAAAGCGTTGATATATTACATGGAGAAATTCAATGCTAATCACTCTTAGGGTTTAAAGGTGCCATACACAATTTGTATGTTAACTGGGGACACCTATCTAAATAAACCCTAAAATGAGCCACAACTCCCTGTCAGATACACAGTGTTCCAGATAAGCAGCGGGTCTCGGGTCAAAAACCCGAGAAATCTGGCTCCCTGACCCGACACACAGAGTTGTTAAGTAAGAAAATTAGGGAAGACCCGTGTCTTATGACCCCTTAAAAATTTTCCATGACTCCCTAACTCTGAAAGTTAACTGGAACAATGGATACAGAACATGCAACCTAGATGAAGGTTTGCATTATATTGGGTGATTCATACCCTACCACGGGCAGCATCAACATTTTAGCCCCCCCCTCCCTGGCCTGACAAATGACCTGCTTATGGGCAACAATTATTTGCAGGCTTGCAAAGTATTCCTTAACATTAAAAGAGATGGCACCATTCTTAACTTTTACACAGTTTCTCACCCCTAAAACTGCCCAGGATCTAACTTTCCATCACAGTATCACTAAGTCATTATTAGCATACAGTATGTGAGAATAAAGAACAGGAACACCAATGGTGAAATAAGCAGAGTTTTAACAGTGTAGCTAGTTAAGAAAGAAAAAGTGTTAAAAGAAAATGCATGTTGAAATGACAGACTAAAAGGATTACAGCCAAACATCAACTGAAAAGCCTGAAGTGTTCACTTCTAACCACATTTTGAGTTAAATTCAGTAAATCATGAACTGAGTGATAATATTGATATGCCGGTAGCTGGTAAGCAAAGCTTGAACAATAAGGGCTGAGTTAGACCAACTCAATCTACTATTCTTCCTTCCAAAATTACAGCTTAGTGAACAATGAGTAATTTCAAAGGGTGTGATTCGGTGTTAGTGAAAACATTGGCCAGTAGCTAAAGAAGGTGACGATCAATATGGCAACTACTGAGTCTCTAATCATTCATTTTTTTAATAATATGTTTATCACTTAGTTTGAAATTAACACCTTGGTCAGCCCAACATGGTTCCAATGCAATTTAGAATTGGAATCAACATAGGACTGTCAGTTAAAAAACTGTGGGAAAGGTGTTGTGATTTTTGCTTTACATGATTAAGTTTTCCAGTCAAACAATAGCCCCCATAGAAAAGGTATTATTATGCATGGAATAGGAAATTTTATCTGCTACACACTTAGGTTCATAATAATCATACACCTAATAATCATGCACCTGATCAATGGTTTTGATATTCAAATAGACAAAATGTTGAACTTTTCCTGTTTGGCTCAACTGAACTGACAAATAGTGAAAACATTGAAACTTCCTTTCATGTTCAGCACTTTATAAGAGAGTCTAACCATTTTTCTTTTCCTTTCTCTAGTCATTATAATTAAGAAAACTTAAAACCTGTGTCCGTGTTCGTGTCCGTGTTATTCCTATGTGGTAATTTAAAGTTCAAGTGTGAGCCCCCTGTGATGACCTAATTAAGCTCTTGGGGCAAACATGTAGAAAAATATGTTTTTAAAAAAAAGTGTGTAGCAGATTGTTCTCAGTAGGAAACTTGAGGTTTGATAAATCACCATGCAATTTTCTCAATGCTTTTCCATTTTCATTTCCTAGAGATTAAGGCTTTCATGGTGTGCACATGAATGATCCTCATTCATAATTCAGTGTTCATTTTGCATTCTGTTCGTAAATACTCTGCCAACAGCCTAGTTCAGTGTTAAAAGCAGAATTTTTTTTCTTCTCCTACATTTGTTATTTTACATCTACTTGTTGTTATGTATTTTAATATATTTGGGGAAAATGTGAAACAGTTTGATTTGGAGTTTCAGCAACCTTTTCTTTGGCTGATGTGTTTTATAGAAGTTTGAAAGGCTGAGTGGCAGCACTAGCCCAATGGTTTTCCCTTTTTGATTGTTTACAACATTTCTACACCAGAATGCATGGGGGGGAGGGGGGGGGGCATAACACATGCACATCTAATAACTGGCCAAACAATAAATTCAACAGCAAGGTCATTGCCTCTGGTTATGACAACACCTAATTCTTCGAGTTTAGGGAATGTTAACAGTAATATTTAGGCCTTGTGTATGGATTTAAACTAACCAACAAATGTAAGTTTGAATAAAAATAATGGCAAATGTCATATTAATTATGCGTCAGTCGAACAAGCAGAGTCCTAACAAATACACTTACCGATCATGTATTGGCTAAATTTTCATGTAAACAGAGAATTATAAATTAATGAAGTGGATAAATGTTCCCCTCTTATTTGCTGCAGTACTAAGAAAATATCACGCCAAACAAAACATGTGCCCCAGGCAAATACTCCAGTAATTGAAATTGTCATTACCAGTGTTGAATTACTACAAAATGAGCTGTTTCTTATATTTTAAAAAATTCTGATGAAATGTTTCAAGTTTTTACTTGAATATACTACATAATTCAAAGAAAACTAAGTATTACGGTTTATGATTAAGTAAAGGTCAGAAACTTCTGAAGCTTTCCTCTATGTTTTTCACCCTGCATATATTACCTGATCATTATTTAAGTTCAGCCCAAGCCACTGATGTCAAATGGGTATATTTAAAGTGATTCATCAAGGCACATTTTAATAATGATGTGAATGATAAATTGCACTGCCCACAATGAAATTTAAAAAATTGAAATTTCAATGAAAACAAAAACATTACACTGACAACACTGACTCAAGGTATTCCAAATATTCTCCATGTATATAACAGTAAACCTAAAAACATCAAGGAACCGAAAAATTTCACCTCTTCAAAAAAGAAACATCCAAAGTGTCAGATATATTTTTGTTTTCTTGTAAGTGCTAGAACCCGCTACTGCCCAGTTCTAATCTGAATAATTTTTGCTCTGACACTCAAATATACCTACTCAGAGGTTAGTATACAAAGAGCTTTCATTACATGAGGCAGCTGGTTATAAAAAATTAAACACAGTAAATTCTAAAAAAAAAGGCTGGTCGTGATTACAAGTAAGTGTGATAACCGAGCAAAGACAAAACAAAGGCCTTATTTACCGCCAAAAAACCCACATTCGATTTCTTAATGTCCAATTTACAGTTTTTATAAAAAATAATGATTGAACGGCCGCAAACTCATTCCTAAAATGCCCAACAAATAGATTTGGCTGCAAGGTCTTTGTTTTTCTCTGCACGATAGCTAAACCTACAGGGCGGTCGCTTGTGTCCGTTGTGATCTGTGATGAAAAAAAGCCACGAGAAAAATTAATCCCTTGGATTATCCCCATTTTAAAGGCTCACACCGTCTGAAACAAAAAACTGCTCGCAATTTGAATTCCAAACTCTATTACAAACTCATTTCACACAGAGAGTTTCCGCTCTGTAATCGCCGTCACCTCGCACACTTGAATATTAACTCATAAATGGTTTATTGACTTCCCTTTGTGAAACACTCCTCGGTCATTTGGCTTCATATGATTTCCTCCCCCTTAAAAACGCGTGTGGGCAATAATATGACACGTACATTTTAAAAACATTTGGCCCGATTTAATGTTCTAGAATACGTGATCTTTGATCGCTAAGTTGGAAAACTGAAGAACTGTCTGTAGTGAGTATCAAATATTCAGAATATCATTCGCGTGCCCTTTAAACCCAGTTATATTAAACATCCTATTCGAATAACAAACCGGATGAACAAGATAGAAAATAACAAAGCAAAAAAAATAATAATAAGACGAATTATAAGCTAGTTCTTGAAGCGGATAGATGTATTGACATTGCTTCACCAACGCCACGATTAAACTAAACAATTTGATGCAAAAGTAAACAAACCCAAAGAAGAGAGGCATTGCTTGTCAATTTCGTGAAATGTCACTCAGTTAAAAACAGCGCTTAAATTTCATCGCTTAACCTTGTTTGCTTATGTTACTGTGTGGCTATTCTTACATTCAAGCAATTTTCAAACAAATCTTAAGGTCTAAAACCCTTGCACACTATATAAGAAGGTAATATATTAGCAGGATAAATCGTGCAGGGTAATCTACAGTGGCAAACCATTGACACGCGGAAATACCATATCAGTGAGTGAGTGGAGGTGCCCTTAGTTATACTGAGAGTCTACCGAAATTGGAATTTCCTTTGCGTGGGAAATAAATATGTCAGAAGAAATTGTTGCAACCAAACAATGGTTTTAAAAAAAAATCTTTATCTTGTTGTTTACACCTTAGCTTTCCACAGCGCAACAGATTTCCAGCGCGATCTGTATTTATAACTTATCTTCATATCTGATCTCGGTCAAGTTAGCTCGTTCAAAACCGAAGAAACCGCACGAAAAGATCTAGCGTCCTTCTCGGCCACTTAGTTTGAAGAACGAATGCAAAATGAACGTCAAATGCATTCAATACTTTATATCCTTCAAGTAGTATTTAAGAAAAGCTGCAAAAGTGCTCCAGGGAGAGCAATTAGTCGCGCTTTAAATACCACGAGAGCACGATCTCGTTTTCCGCGCATCATGACTGCGAAATAACAGATCGCGGCTTCCTCTGCACGCCGCGCAGGACAAGAATTATAATTTCATGCATACCTATTACAGTGAGATTGATCTTCTTCCTCAGCGTTATAAAATCACCATTGATCTGACAAACGTAGAAACCCTCATCTGACAGATCAACACGACGAATGAAGAGCGAGGCTTGCGATACAATTTTCACTCTACCAACATACTTGGCTGGCATTGCCGAATAAGGCTGTGCCACTGCTTGGCTAGCTGATTTCCTGAATAAAACGTCTTTGATGGTTGTGCCTCCGTGGCTGGTTCCCCACCAAATATTATAGCTTTCTCCAGCAGCTATCTCGTAAGACCATCGCAGAGTGACATTTTGTCTCACATTCACCTTAACCACGTCTTTGCTTGCGGTCAATTTGAATGCTCTAACTGCAACACCTAGAGATTCAGAAGAATGATCACACAGGTAAAATCAAACTCTGATCTGACCTACAGATTTACAGGAACGATACTTAAAACATCTGCAAAACTCAAGAAGTTTCAAAAGGTTCAACGACGCCACAAACCTATGGAAACGAGAGCGTACAACCACGCAACTTGACAAAACAACATTCTACAATAGTCACTGTTCCACTTGTGAGTTAACTGAAGTTAACAACACAGCTTGACAATTGAGTACATATCCATCTTTCGCTTACAACAAGCGCAACAGCTGAGTCTTAAAGCTTCCTGTCATTTAGCGCGACAGTTTTGGAATATTGTTCTACTGCATGTACTTCGCGGATTCGCGTAACCTCTTGGAATCACATCAGCGTACACATTCCTTCGTTGACAGCCTCGTCACGTGAACGCGCGACCAGTCATCCTTCTTTTGTTAGTGGTTGAAATCAGCATGACCGCGAAATATTGACCAATGACAGCTTTTGATTAAAAATTCGAAGGCCTCTGTTTAATTGGGGAAGTCAATTGTTTTTTTGGTTCTTTATACCTGGATACAAATAGTACAAATTACTCTCGAGAGACCTTATATGTTTAATACAGGGTGGTTAATGGCCTTTACGGGCCGCCAAGTGCAAAACAAACACTTCAATAATCAATAAAAATTATCACGAAGCTCTAATGCCTCTCTTTAAAATCACTTTTAGAGTTGCATAAAAACGATGCACTGGGGTTGTTGTTAAGTACATAAAGATAACAATTCAAACCTTAAAATAATGTTGATTTAAGGCTTTTGTCTAATTGATAAAACAACGGATTCAAAAGAAATGCTAATCAGTATTGACCGAGAAACGACCAGGCTATTCTAACTGTTGAATCAGTAGGGACACGGTTCAGTCTCCGTTGATTCGACTTCCTACCAAACACAAATTTGAATTATTTTGGATAATAATGGAAAGAGAGCGACCATAGGCTTATTGTTATTACGGCCGGACGCCTTGTGGAGTAAACAAATTTTGTGGTTTCACAGCGACACGTCATACCTTGGTTTTACCACTTCTGAGACACGGGTTGTTTTCAGACCAAACAAGCAGCATTCTTAGAGTTTTTTTTTATAAAAGAATCAGAGTTCTTTTGGCGACGATGGTCAAGAAAGCCAAAAATGGTCGCTGATATTAGTTTGATATGTCCAATTATCAACCAATAGGACACAAGCATTCCCCAGCGGGTCTGACCAAGCATAACACGCAAAAAAATAGTCTATCCTATACTAGGCGTCAAGATAATAGTACGGTCAGTTGATTTCCGTTGCCCTTGGCCAAAGGTTGCGGCGAATCTGTCAGTAGATCCCTCCTCTTCCGGAAACTGAAGGGAAGCTCAACGGAGGTTGACAAAAACAGTTTTAAAGTAACTCAAACGACACAGTTTTCAGTTATAGTTTTGTCTTTACTATTAAACGAAGTCCATTATATATTTTTCCTTTGGAATGGGAGTCGTCTGTGTCCGGGAAAAAAACCCGTGTTCATTGCGACCCCGTAAAGTCCATCTTTCAACATTTTTCTCTGACGAAAAATCACCTATAATCTGCTCGTTTCATCGCTGACGGTTAGCATTTCACCGTTTGCAGGAGATCACTAAAGAAAAGAAGAGAAGTTCGCCTGTCAGCATTAATGGAATCCTCAACTCCCCGCCCCCTTCCTCCGCGGTCTTTCCGACGAAGTCAATCTTCGAGGGGTACTCCAATTAGTCAACAGCGCAACTTTGATTGTTTAGATTTATTTGTGCATGTCCACACGCATTCGTTTTTTTTTTGTTTTGTTTTTTATTGTTTTCTTTTTCATCAGCAAATAAGACTTTTAATTAATTTAGTTGTCGAAGCATAAATAACTTAAGAATGACGATAAAATCCGCGCCACCATGATAGTTCAGCGTTTATTTATCCATCGGTGTATGTACATCCCCGTGTTTTTGTCTGTTTTCGGAGTTTTTCGTTCTTATTCGTGTGGAACGAAGGTCCAACGGGGTAAATTATAATCAGAGAACGACCAAAAACAGGAACATGTGTCGCAGGAGCGTAGTCTCCCGCTCACCTTGATCTTTTAATGGCATATTTGGCCAGGATTATCATCAGCTTTACTTTTTCGGCTTTTTTAATGCTATTGATAATCCGCATGCGATAACATATTTTGTTGAAGCAGATGAAAAGTAAACACGGGATTATTATATTTTCAGCTGTCTGCTCAGAACGTTTCCGTCAGTGTCAAAACATTTTAGTGTTTAGCCAAACAAGACAAACGTGGGAAGGAAGACAGAAATAAGTCTTGTTAGTTTACCCTGGAGCATATACCGAATACAACCAAGTCCAACCTCGCTTTTCGTGATTATTTTTATCAGTATTACTGTTGTATGGAATAGTAAGGAATAGCGTTCCAGAGGAGATTAAAGAAGCTGAATCTCTTAATAGCCCTTACAAACGCAAGCGATTCAGTATTACGTTTTTTAAGGCGCCAAAGTACGGTCATATGAGATCATGTTGCCAGTCCAAAACTTCGTCGTGTGAATATTTCACAATTTTATTTATTTATTTTTATTTAGGAAATATATCCATGGAGGAACACGAAGTCCCTTACAAAGGTGGTCAGACAGGTCGGCACTAGGGGTGGTCACAGCCAGAGTTCGTTACGTCCCTAGTTTGGGGATGGGTGGACAGGGATGGATGCTTATATTGTAAGGTCGGGTGTGGTGTGAACCTTGCATTGTAGGGGACTTTGTGTCCTTTTCGTCTCACCCAGCACGAGTTGCTGAATTCTTTAAATAAATAATAAATATCAGTTTGTTCAGCTCTTACTATCGCTCTGTTGTCAATCCATTTGGACTGACTCAGTAATGGCGTAAACTGAGCTTGCCGAGAGTACTTGCACTTTTATCGTTCTTTAACGAATTTGAGTCTCTTAATCAAATATTTAAAGAATTCGGATCCATACCGCATGTAGACAAAATCCGGATAACTGAGGATAATCGAGCTGCATGACAACTACGTCCCTGTAATCAGGAGCGTTAGTGATAAACCACAGTGTCGCGGGTCACTCTGGGACTGAAGTATTGGGTGTCACCCGTGTGCCAGTTGAACTCTAAAAACCTTTGTGTATGTACTCTGTCCAGTTGCCTTCTTCTATTCGTATCTAAACTCACGGAAGATAGAGAATTTTAAGGACGGGCGGAGGGAAAGTACGAAGAAGGAAAAGCATGCGCATGTAAGTCAAAGAGACTGCAAGCTTCCCCGAGAGATTTAGAAATTCGTCTGAAAACGGGAAACCCTTTGAAGGAGGATTTTCTCGTCTAAAGCCAGCCTCGGCGTAAACTTGCCCGAAGAAGTAAAACAGTTATTTTATCATTCAAGTTCAGTCTCCCCTCGGAAACCTGTTTCTGGTCTTTCTGGGGTATCCATTCCAGTCAAAATAAGAAGCGAGGGGGAAGGGGTTTACTCTCGCCCCATTTCCCGCGCATCAAAATTTCGGAAATCGGCTTTCGAGCGCTGAAAACCCACGATAACGCTTGCCTCGCAGGCTACTGTTCTACAGAAACGAGCTCAGTTTTTCACTGGGAATGGGACCTTCAAATCTCCCCTGTTTATACAAGTAGCTTCGCTAATAGGACAATCATTTGTGGACAGTGAATTTTCTTTTCAAAAAAATCTCGTTAGTCGTTAGTCCTGACACTTCCTGCGAACAACGACCATTTTTGAAAACTCAGTCCCTATTTTCAACTCCCTTTCTAGACTAATCCTGTGCACAAGCATTCATTCGAAACTAGGTTTGTCTTGTAGCACTGCCAAACTTTAAAGAGCCAAGAGCGAAACCGATAGACCTGCAAGTCATAAGGCTTTCTTAACTTATAATTTGTCAGAAATAACTAAAGTGCTTTGCACATGGGAACGGCTATCCACTAGCCGTTGGCATAAACTCAAACAATCATTCTCTTCACTGTAGGGGAATGACGGTAGTTAATGCAAATGATTTTTTAAGTACACTATAAAGACAGAGACAATAAGAGCATCGCTTTATCGACAACCTGTTGTGCCATGACTCAACCCGTCGCGCGATCGAAATCAAACTGTGATAACTAAAGGGGAATTGCTCTGCTGCATCGTGGGCAAGCCCAGCGTTTGTCCAAGTAACGTCCTCCCTACCGACGCTTCAGACGTTAGCAGACAGGATATATCTTGAATCAGTGTGGATTTAGGTCAGACTGATTCACTATCGACGTGATTCAGTTTTGCGGCCCTTCGCCAACTACAAGTGAAGTGTAGAGAACAAAAACAGCCCCTCTACCTGACATTTATCGACCTCGCAAAGGCCTTTGATTTCATAAGCAGAGATGGTCTCTGCAAACTGCTACCTCTTATTGGATGCCACCATAGCTGTTCAGCATAGTGAAGTCCTTCCATGGTGGTATGATGGGAACGGTACAGCACGATGACGGCATGTCGACAGACGCATTTAGCATCAAACGAAGTGTGACACACGGATGTGTTCTGGTGCCAATTCTGTTTAGCATCTATTTTGCTCTCCTGCCCAATACTCCTTTAAGGGATGGGCCATTAGAAAAGTGGTGGTGGAAGGGTGGGTACTTTTAGCTTGCACGATAATATTTGTTTATGCAGGAGTTATGTTGACAGTGAACACCCTCTGCATTTCTCTTCCTTCTTCCTTGCACGAATTTTTTTCTTTTCTTTGGCCTTGCATGAATTTTTTCGGCTTGCCCACGCCCCCATCACTTTTCTAATGGTCCAACCCGAAGCCATTGAGAGAAGAATTCTACTTCCACACTAGTGAAATCGGACAAGTTGTACAATCTCTCACGGTTAAGAGGAAAATCCAAACTTAGAGAGGTGCTGATCATAACAGCAGCTTCGGAGCCTGCTGGATCGCTTCTCTCCAGCCTGACTATCAGCTTGACGAAAACATAGGTCATGATCCAGGCAGCTCCAACAGCTCCTAGCATAACCATCAAACACTTTCAGTTTGAGGTTATACACTACTTCGCCTTTTTCTAGGCTCAACAACAACAAACAACCTCTCGTTGAATGTGGAATTGACGGATTGGCAAGGTCGCTGCCAACTTTTCCCCAACCGAACAATAGCCGGAGTACGGACAAACAGAAAATTGAAAATGAATACTATAAATGCTGTGTACAAGGTACTAATGCATTGTAAGTGAGATCTGTACTGCAAACTCATGGCATGTACACTCCTGCGTCGCATCAAATGAATGCCTGATACTTAACCAATCTCATATCTAAAAAGCGCGAATGGAATAATTGTTTTATTAAATTCTCAACCTTTGGTTTTGCTAAATTTTAAGAAATGACCAGAATCAAAGTGATGTGACTTTCGGGAGCCAAAGCCACCTTTGACGAATTCATTTCCATATAAGGTCAAATGCAGGTATAATGGCTGGTAACCGAGATCTAGTGAGCCAAACAAAAAGCTAGAATTGCATTATCAGAGGTTGAGAATTTAATAAATCAAGGTATACTCTCCTTGGTCAACGCGGGTTCCACTGACTGGCCTCCGCCATGTCGTAAAGATGGTTGTCGATGTTATCCAGAAGAAAGGCGAACAGTCAGGAGACCAAGAATTCTTTTGAATGTGTGTAAAAGGTATATGAAATCCTCTGGCTTGAACGTAGCGAATTGGGAGGCAATGGCTAGTGAAAGAAAAACTTGGCTGGGGGAATTACGCAGAGCACTCACGGTCAATTAGAGAATAGCGTATTACCTTTGCAGTTGAGGCGAATACCGCAGCAAATGAAAGATAATTAACAATTATTGGATTCTGTTTTCGCATGATAGCGATAATTATCAAGGCCAAAGTTTGTGTTATCTGCCGAAGCCGAAGGCTGAGGCGGATAACACAAACTGAGGCCTTGATAATTATCGCTATCATGCGAAAACAGAATCCAATAATTGTTTTATTATGCATATTCCTGAGGTGCACTGGCGACTCCGCCATAACAAAACTGATCAAACTGCTGGTTAGTGTATTAGTTGACGTCACTTCTGCATGCATAAAACTATTGTCTGTAGGTATGACGTCAATTCTACATATATAAAAACTATTGTCTGTAGGTATGACTTAAGAGAAACAGAGCTAGCAAGAATTAGCTGCGTGCTTATAACCAATCAAAATCGAGCTGGTGACACCAATGTATAATAAAAGGCAGTTACAAGTATACTTCGACAATCCTATCCCAGGCACAGTACACCTGCCAGAATAGCAGCTGTCTCAAAATCTCAATTTGGATTGCTTAGCCACAGTAAACGCTTCCCCCAAGGGACGATTACTTAATTCCGATAGATGCCTACGATGTGCAAGAAATACTCAGGTTGCATCGCATGTTTCTATTTTTGCAAGAAAAGGTGCACAAATATGTTGTCTGCATCGTTACTGGGTTCTGAATGACGGTTGCCTTTCTCTCTGAGATGGAATACATTTCATCAGTAGTGGAAGAACAAACCTGTTAATTGATAACACTGAAATAAAACAAACCTTTGAGTATTTTGCCTCTTGAATAACCGTAAAGGTGGCTCATACAGGCATTTTCCAGCACTTTTACTTGGATAGATTGTTACTACCAATCTCTATACGTTAGAACCCTTTTCTTGTGGCATCAAAAAACTTCCCAGTAATTGGTGAACAAGTTGATATATTAGTTTACCAGAACCTTAGCTCAAAAACGAGCTCGGTGAGCCCCTATCACATTCAGGGCCTCTATAAATATTCTCTGAAACCACTCAAAATGTTTTTAACTTTTCAATATGTTGAATCTCCAAACGCTTATTACTTTTCAACAGTCGGCGCCTTTCAACCATCATCACCATCACCATTACCACCATCACTAGCACCACTATCATTACCACCATCACCATCACCACCATCATCACCATCACCACCATCACCACCATCGACATCACCATCATCATTATCACCAACTTAGAAAACAGTCCTAAGAAAATACGCGCGCTGATTAGTTAGAAATGCGAGCTGTTAACGTTATGTTGACTCGAGCAAAGAGAATTTGTATTTTGATAACAAGTTGTTTTCCTTTTTTTTCGTCGCGGTGTTTTCTAAAAGAAATAGAAAATATGTTATCCGTGTTTGTATCGAGTTATAGAAACACTCGTGAAAGTTTGGGAGAACTCGAAAAAGCTGTGGAAACACTTACCTGCGGCTCGTTCTTCCATAGCATTTCTCGTTCTCCCAAACTTCCACTCGTGTTTCTATAACTCGATAGAAACACGGTACATGTTTTCTATTTATTAAATCAGCATCACCATCATCGTCCCCATCACCACCACACCATCATCACCACCATAATGACCACCACCGTGACCAGCATCATCAGCGTGTTAAGTCTGATCAATATGATTATCGGCATTAACAATGGTACTATTGAAGAATGAACTAAGTTCAGTACACGTGTATTCTAGATCTGCCTCGTTAAAATTACAACCCTGTTTTTAATCCATGTAAAGTGCAACTGGAAGTCAGATTTATGGGACAAAATGTTTTCAACACCCTTAAAAGCCTGCGCCTACCCTGGAGGAATTCAATTCCACGTCACCGGACTAGACCATGGCTACCCTGTGCATACAGTCTACCCAAGACGTAATTCATCAATCCAGCTTCTCTGGAGCGATGCGCTTGATTATCATCACGTGAGTAAAGAGTAAGCCTCGATCCCAGGGTCTTTTCTCTTTTTGCAAGCTCTTGAGATCGATCACGGTGAGAAACTCATCGAGTCTACACAACAAAATTGCGCTTCAAGTGAAATGCTTAGTTGGCATTTAAGGTTTCTTAAGGTTAAAGATATATCAGTTTCATATCTAATATATTATAAAAAACGGCACATTTATAGTTGTCTTTTCAACGTGTTTGGCCTTGAATTTGTTTATAATACATCTTCCCTGTTCATTTGACTATACTATCCACGTTTTTTTTTTTTTACTTTTTCTAATTTATTTGTACACTTTACAGGTACAACACTACCCAGCAAAAACCTGAATTATTTTTTGCGTTTTCCGTCGTGTATAACTCTACGTTAAGATCTGCGGTAGTCGCATTTCTCTCCTCTCTTGCTCCACCCACAACAAATCTGTTAAAATGCGGGGTCGCAATGATCCTTAGAGACTGATGTTCCGGCCAAAATGGACAAGAAAAAAACTCCTACAAAACAGCTGCTTCAGCTTGTATTCCACCAAGCTGGCATCCTTTATCACTGAAACTGATTGAATCGGCGAATCTTAATAACTTTTCCCAACCACAGGAGATTAAGTTAACCCCAAGCAAATGTTCGCACAAGATCTAGCGGTTTTCTTCAAACGCAAAATGTATATTTTTGGCTCCAAGCAGCTGTTCGATGTTCTTGGTTTATTTTAAATATTTAGCCCTTATCTTTGACTGTGTGAGAAATAGAACGTGCTAATTAGAAGATGAGAAGATTAAATCAGCTTAAATACTGACCACTAATAAAGTTGAGGTTTGCTTTGGGTTTTGCGAGTAGACAAAAAATTTGATCAATAAAGACTCGCCGGTATATCAAGCAAATTGACAATTTTGTTTATATTAGCTCGCGAATCAAGCTAAAGTTCCTGATAACCTTCAGTTTTAGGGAATCATCGACGGACAAAATAATTTCAGGAGTCCAACAAAATATGTTTAAGAGTCACGCCCTAATTTGACTGGAGTGCGTGTAAGGCAAAAGTATTGCGTACTGCTAGCGCATCAAGGAATGAACGCCATCTTGACTTCGAAATTAACACAAAAAGTCATTTCTTCTGTACTTTGCTAATGTCATAACTAAACTACTCTGTCGGCAAATTATAACGAAATCATCCAAAAGGGGAGTCGACCTCCCCATTTCCAATTTTTTTTTTCAGTGTTGCATGCATTTGACGAGTTGAATTGAGAATTGGTTTCCAGAATCTTGTACTGAATAATCATAGTCTAGTAAGTCCCAAAAGATTGCTTCATTTTTCTTGAATTCATCGAAAATTAAACTATTGCCGGAATATGGATGTTTTAACCATGCACAAAGCTCGCTCAACGGAGATTCAGAATCTATCGCTACAGCTGAACTTCATGTCCTGGCAAGCCGGTCTGGATGATCTGTTATCTGAGGATTTCTTATCAGATATATAACTACAAAAGTAGATAATTATATAATGCTTTGGCAAGATGATTTTGAACAAGGTAATTCAACCAAATACTCCCCATTTATCCCAGGACATTTTTCTAGTGACTCGAAGGATACACATGGGCATTTGTAAAACTACATGAAACTCTGAGGTTAGAAATAGTGTTGCTTGAATGAATCAAAACATTCAAAACTCAAAAACGATAAGGGACAATATTGGCAAGTGAATTATTATTTTGTCCCCAAATTTTCGTCATCCGCAAGGGAAGGGAGATCATGTTGGCGTGTATAAGATGTTTTCTTAAGACAGGCTGTACAACACCTTATTTCGTGCTACTACACCACGGGTAGCCTTGAAAACGCAGTTGTAACCATGTAGTTCGGTAAATGTTCGATAGCAGATAACGCGGTTCTGCCAAAGCGCGTTTGTAACGCGTGTCTATCGCGTTCGTGTTGAGTAGTAAGGGTTTCTTTTGGGAGCCTTTTTCAGCCTTGAAGAGCACTTTTGTTTATCGCTCGCCGTCAGAAATACTGAGATTTCAACCATCTCAGTTGACATCTTCTTTGCTGGTTACATGGGTGGTATTTAGCGGTAAGCTATTCATTGGGTGACGCTCTTGGTGATGTTTTTATATATCAATAGCAAACATAACTGTCGCGTCTCGCAGTAAACGTTGATATAGAGGTCAGTTAATAGGTGCGGAATCATTCAACTCTTTCGAGTAAGCTCAGTTTTTAATTAAACGTTTCAGTACAGTTAAAATAAATTTTGAAGATAAAGGAATCGTGTTTTCGAAAATCATACTAAATTACTCGACATTTCGTAATAAATTCAGAACTTGAATATTCCCTTTTTCATTCGTTTGTTTTAGCTAAATTCTTATTAACAGTGGGAGATTGTTTTGACTTTTCGGGAGCGTTTATTTTGTTTGGAGTTTCAAAACTGTTCTATTACGAGCTAAACGTACAGACATACAGGCGCCAAATTCCAACCTTGCCAAAATTCTTCAATTTAACCATAGAGATACTAATGGTTCATCGGTTGTGTTTACAGACAAACGTTTTTACCATGGGAACTGAACGTATCATGTTTTTACTTAGAAGTTCAAAGTTCTGCTCGCATTGTGATATGAGACTTCTCAAACGCGTGAAGGTTTATTCTTTTGGTCGGCAAAACATCGTTTTAATTGAAATATTATAACATGTATTATGTGATAAAAAAAAAAAAGAGAGAAAATTAAGATATTTGAACAAGTTCCTCGAAAAGGGAGTAATTTATTTGAAGAATCTTTTATAAAAGAATATTCCATAGGCTACACTCAATTACTCCAGTCGACAAGGTAAGTCATTTGTAGGGATACGGCTCTTTATAATATGGAAACTGGATATTTTTGACAGAACAGAAGAACTATGATTATTAAAAGGTAATAAAAGTTTCGTTTTAATAAATAGCTTTCAAATTTATTTCGAAGCGCATAATCAGAGTCCAACGGCAAATCTTGTTTGAGATTAACCAGCCAAGTGAATTCGAACTCTTGATTTTCTTTCCTTTAAAATGCTAAACAAGTAATACAATAATCCCTAAACTGCTTTTAATATTTCATGTTGATCAGGATTTTTTGCCGAAACTCCCGTAGTGGAATTGTGCCTTTGTTGACATTGCTAATAAAGTCTGACCGCTTTTAAAGATGAAAATAAGCGATTTAATATCAATTCCTCATCTGGTTCTTTGATCGGCTTTTTTGCGAATTTCAGACTCAAAAGGAACGCCGACTATTTGCAAAAAATGGGCTATTCGTGAAACACGCGTCACAATTGCGGTTGTTCCTGTCACGTGACTTGTGCTATAAATGGCAGCCACGAGTCATTTGTTTGACAAGTAAAAACAACGAACAAAACATAAATTTGAGGTCAAAGAGAACACGCCGCCAAACTTGCCTTTTCAAAATCCAAAATAATTTACGCGTTTGTTATTGCCTGTTCTTTCTTATTTCAGGGTTTCACAGGAAAAAGGGCCAGAAAAATCGAAGACTGCCGAGTCCTCAACGCGGTCTTGCTCCTCCATGGTTAATTGCGTGTAGCTTGCTGCGTTAATATGCGCTCTATTGTCTTCAGTGATTCCAAGGCAATTTGTCTCTTGCTCGTTGGTTTATTCGGTAAGTCGATCTCTGACTTTTGTGCGAAGACTTAACTCAGTCTAAATTTTATTGTTTTGTGTTTTTGATCCGAAAGTATTGCGAGTAACCGGCGCTGGTACGAACTTCACGACGACTCCTAAGGACAAGGAAGTCTTCGTTGGGTCGAGTGTGCAGTTCGATTGGGACTTTATCGACTCAGAAGATGTGGAAGATGTTCGCTTTGGAGTTCTTGATCCCATTGCGGATAGCGGAGCCCACAAAGAAGTCGCCATTGTTAAGAAAAAAGATGGACCACCGAAGTTCAATAACATGGATCAATCCATCGAGTGGATACGTGATAGAGTTGAGGTTGTCCCACGCCGACGAGCAAGCTTTAGGATTAAATCGGTTAAAATGGACGACTCCAGAACTTTCTTTTGTGTTTTGATGACTCGCTCAATTGGAAGTGTGATGAATACCGTAAAACTGACTGTAGTAGGTGAGTATTGAACTCAACGTCTTTACACCGTGGGCGCGGGAATTTGAATTTTGCCTTGGTTGGCCGGTTATCGAGATTTATAAAAGACCGCAAAACGATGTAATACTGTGCATAAGCGTAATTGTACTGAAGTATATTGATGCTTACCTTAATAACAGCTTGAAAACTACTTTAGATGGTGCATTTGGCTTTCTTGTGAAACAGAAATCAAATTTAGGCTTCAATGATGACAATGCTTGCCTCGTTTGGTCAGTTATTTCTCTAACTTTAATATATACTTTGCTCATTTAAGAAGCTTATTTCTGGAAGTGAAACGTCTCGCACTCTTAGAAGAGAAGGATTCTATCACCCTTTCTTAATAAAAGTCCCGGTCGTCTGATTTGCGAAACATTTCAGATAATGCGTTACGTAAACTTATTACTTGCTGTTTTGTTATTCGACAAAGTTTACGACCTTTCAATTCCTTCTTCTCTTTGCTAGCGATGATACTCTTATCAGTAAGTTGTTAATTTAAGGGAAGTCGAAACTTCGGGACTGTTTAGATTGCAAGTCGACTTAAACTTATTATGTTGATCAATACAAATTCAGTATGGAATACACCTGTTCGAAAAAAAGTTGAAATTTTTACCTCGCGTGCTTTCCATTTGGAACGTTATAGGGTTCTCGTAGTAGTTTTAATTGATAGAAAAATGATACAGTACTGCTAGTTTGTACTTAGTGATGCTTCCATTCGTGCGTGATAATAGCCATTTTACGTATAATTGCCACGGAAAAACTTATTTTGTGGGATTTGCATAATTTTGCCAGTAAAATTTTCCATAAAAATAGCAATTTTCTGATCGCCGCACTGTGACATCTTGCTTCAATTTCTGTCAAATTGATAAGCATCTATTAAGCTTATATCTCAATATCACGAAACGCCAAAGTTATTTACTGTTTTTTTGCATGGAAACCAATCTCGAACATTCAAGGAAAAAATTCTTGCATCAGGTTTAAAGTTAATCAAAACTTCTGTAATATTAGCCCAAAGGATATATTCTGAACCACAAGGATTCAATTTATCGCGTTTCCGTATCAGCTACATTAAATTTGCATGCACCTTGTGCCAATATGTTTTTTTTACCTTTTGAGTTTCTAATCTACAGGTGTTTAATAGAGCCCCTGTTTAGCATGTCTGTTAATGGTTCAATTTGGTTATGGTGTATATGTTTCTCCATTATCAGTTTTAAGAGCCAAAAATAAAAACCTCTTTTGGAAGGATTTCTGTGATGAAATGCTAGAAAGCAATATTAATAGTTGTTGTTTTTTTAATTTAAAACTGGAAATTTGAAGCCTGCTAACAACTTAAAGTCTTTGAGGATACACATGATATAACAAAAATACTGGTCTCCTCCATTCATGAATTAAAATCCTAGCCCTGCCTTCCTTATGTTCAAAACTTCTCTTTCATATCTCATGGGTGTGGTTCCATAAATGACTGAAATTTTTCCTTTTGCCAATGTTCATGCTTTTTCAGCTTGTTCTGAGTATACAATGGTGCATCATCTTTTGAGTTATCTTTGGATCAACAGTTTTGAAACAGAAATGTTCATTAATCTTTCATTTTCTTATATGAGTTCTTCTGGCCTGCACTCATTTTTAAGAATTTTGACGCACAAAATTTTCTGAATAGATCGAGCCAGCTTGCAATGACTAACATCATGATACTTTCAGACAGATTGAAGAGTTGTAAGAAATGAGCAAGATTTTCTCTTTTTTATTCCTCTATTTCAGGGTTCGAAATAAATCAGAGCTTTTAGCCTGAATTTACAGGCTTTTTTTCCCAAGGCTGATTTTTTCGCCGATCAATAGATGTAATTTTCTATTGCTTCCATGAAAAATTGCCGGCTGTCGCCGGCACCATTTTGAACCCTGTATTTTTAGGTATGACAGTAGTTGTCATGTGATGTTAGTGAAAATAATGAAAAGTTGGCACTAAAGAGGAATTATCAAGCCAAGATCAGTTTGTATTGTATTTGTCTATGTTTAGCCAAAATTAATTAGTTTCTTGTCAAATACTGCAAATGACATTGACTATGTTCTGAGAAATGTTGACAAATGGCAGCCATTTTGAGTGTGGAAAATGTTACATTTAGCTCTTGGAAGAACTCTTGTCTGGGAGAGGGGGGTCAGGGAACTCTATGTGTAGGTCCTTAGTTTTGGTGTGAATCTCTATGCAGCAGTTGTTTTGAATGCACAGGGGGAAACTGTTATGAAAGTTTTTAAATTATATGCCAATCAAAAGTGTCCCAACTACAACACAGTTTATATTTGATGCTAAAAATTACCAGAAAAAATGCTATTATCTCATTTAGAGGGGATTTTGCTCAAAGTTATAATAAAGGAAATCTTGGTTTTGGTTTGGCTCATCAGGAATTCTTGTAAAATGTAGATTTCATAGTAAATGTTTTCTTGGCTAGCTGATGAAGAAAGTTGTTTTCTTGGAAGCAAGCAAATATTCTTCTTTTTTCCTGTGTTAGTAGTTTTACTTTTAAACATTTTCTCTGCTCTTTTGCAATTAATGTAGGAAATGCAGTATAATTTATTTTTGCCAACAGTGTTTCCCCAGTCTAGATCAAAGTAAGGATTTACATGTACATGTAAATGTATAATCTTCAGATACACAGGTCTGTAACTGATATGTGGCATTATGCTTATTCGGCTGTTTTGTGAAACATGAATGATATATAAACAATTATGAAATAAATAATCTAATAATATGAACTGAAGAAATGAAATAGAGACTGATGCTTGCAGTTGTAAACAAAATTTATGCAGTTGTGTAAAGAAGCCTGAAAAAACTCAGGACTTCAACTGGAGTTGAACCTGTGACCTCATGATGCCTGTGTGATGTTCTAACCAACTGAGCTATGAAGCCACTGACATTACCAGGAGCTGATCAAGTGTGTTTTGCATAACATTTTCTTCTACCTGAAAGTAGCAGTTTGGTAGGCCTGTATTTCTGAGTAGGCTTCTTGCATTGTGTTGTTTTCAGAAGGCTCAAAATCAAGTTGAATATACCAATCTGGCATATGTAATACCTTTAAGCTTAATTACAAAAGATACATTATTTGCTTTTTAAAACAATATAATTTTTGTGTCATATTTGTATTGGGTATTTAGATTTTAATAAACCGGCTATGTGTTTAATTTTGTGTAGCCATTTTTTCCCTCTATCATGTTGTTTGTGTTGCCTTTGCAAACAGAACATAGCACATATTTTATTCTGCTTTTTTGGGGAAAATTGAAGCATAAAAGAGATTTTGATCTTAATTCACTTCCTGGTATCTCTGCCTTCCACTTCTAAATAACGTAAAATAGGTTCAAATCTTGGATGCCAAGGGTTCTTTTGATGTTTTTCTGCTCTTTATATAATTTAAATAAACAGCACAGTAATTATTTAATTTTGTAAAAGTCTGAATGTGATCTGTAACAATAGTATGGAAGACTCTCCTTTGGATCATCCACGTGCATTGTTAATCCAAAACACGGTTGTTTTTCCCTCTTTTGCTTTCTGTGGCGTTTTTATCCCTTGCACTACTTCAAGTTGGTAGTAAGTTGCTAATGCTCTTCTTGTTGGTTACATTGTTTTCAGACCTTTTGATTGACAAGTTATCCTCCACCATATCGATTGAATCATGGCAGGGTCACAGGTTAACAGCAGTTTGTGCTGTGAGAGTTTCTTCAGGAACAAATGCAAAGTTTTCTTGGATGTATGTTCCATCAAACAGAGTGATTGCCAGAGAAAAACATGATGATACCTGGAGCAAAAGCTACTTAATGTTAACTACATATAAAGATGAAGACTTTGAAGCACTTCAGTGCCGCGCTGAAACTAAACAGACTACAAAATTCCATGTCATCAACATCACTAAACTGAGTAGGTGGAAAATTAAGATAACATCTTTTTTCAGACAAAGTGGAAATTTGGAAAATAATAAGAAAACTAGACAGAACCTCAAGAAAAATTAATGATGCTCAACCACAACTTAAATATATGCAAAATTATAGAAATCATTGGTCAGGAGTGATTCTGTTGAACAAATTCTCTGATTGTTTTTTAAGAACAAGTTATTAACATGTAATTGTGGCAATATTTGTATTTCTTATGTTTTATCAAATTTGAATCAGGTGTTTTATTACCAAACTTTGGATTTTTGCTGGTAGGAAGATTTTGAATGGAAAGTCTGTTCATGACCAGGTTTTTGTTAGATCCAATATTATTTTGTAGATGCTACATGTATTGACCATGAAATTTACCTCCAGTGAAATACATTTTTTTTTTTATGTTTTAGGTTCTCCAACAGAACCTCGGAATCTCAAGGCAGAAAGGGTGTTCAATAGTCAAAGTGCACGGCTATATATTCGGCTGCACTGGGACCCACCCAAGAACAATGGTGGAACTATGATTAAGAGTTATATTGTATCATATGTACCAAAAGGTCTGCCGTGGAAGTCATCAACAAACTCAGAGACTGAAAAAACTGAATTCAGTGATTTGAATGTTCCATCTGGTAACATTTACAAGGCTAGGGTTAGGGCAAAGAACAAAGCAGGAACTGGTCCATCATCCAATGAGATTGAAATTAATCTTGGTATGTTGCAAAAAATGTACCTACTTTGATTATAAAGTATTTTTTTATGGTTAAATTTTGTATTGTGAGGGAGTCTCTCCAGGTGACAGGAACATTGCCATGCTGACATACTTAAAAATTTTAAGGCTGGGTTTGCAGTTAAGTTTCAGTACTAGATCTATAAAGTAACTAGTTTGTGCTTACCTTGTAGAAAAAAATACCCACCCTCATTAATTTTGACCAAGCAGTTAACATGAGAATGAAGGTGGCCACACAGGCATTTTCAAACTTTCAGTGTTGAATTTTGGAACCAACTTTAATTCTGAGGCTGCTCAAGGAGAACAATGTAGCATCTGTTAATCTAAAGAGAACCAGGGCCGAGTTGCTCGAAGCATGGTTAGCGCTAACCATTGGTTAAGTGGTATTAAAACCTATAGGTTGTCATGGTATTAAACCTTGGTTAGCGCTAACCATGCTTTGAGCAACTCAGCCCAGATTGTTTAGATACATAGTATTAATGGCAGATAAAAGAGCAGTGCTGATTGACTTCAAGTACTTGAGTGAACCTGTGAGGGTCAAAATTATTAGGAATGCACTGGCTAAGTGTTGGCTCATGCAGTTTTCAATTCATCATCTGTAACTACAGTCGAACCTCGATTATCCAGACTTGTCGGGACCTCGGTAAATAGTCCGGATAATCGAGAGTCTGGATAATCGAAAATATGAATATTAATGAGATAGAGATGTAAAAAAAAAAAGGTATACAGCAAAGAAAACATCATTTTAAGAGTCATTGTCAGAGAAAACCAGGAAAGCAACAACTGGAGAGTCTTCAAAGAATAAGAAATCTTGATGATAAATGGCAATGACATGTCAATATATAATTTTTTGCTGATTGAAAACAAATGATACTGTTATCGTATGAACAATGAGACAATTGATTACACTTTGATATGTAACGACAAACAGGAAATCGTGTTGAATAAGAACTGCCATCATTGGAGTGTCCATAATTAAGAGGTTAAGTTTGTATGAATTTTCTCGCTGGGGCCGAGATTTCGTGTCCGTTGTCCGTATTATAGAGGTTATTTTTACAAAGATTGTATGGGCATTTTCCCGGGCCCAAGTGAACTGTCCGTATTAGAGAGGTGTCCGTAAGGAGAGGTTCAACTGTATCATTAATTGGATGCTGTTTACAATAGGCGTATGGAAAATAGAGAATGCGGAATGTCGGAAAGCCAGAATCCGGAAGGCCGGAAAGACGGAATGCCGGGAAAAAATAGGTATTGAGAAAGATGTATGTGTTGTGCTAACGTAAGTTTTGGGAAAAATACGGGACGGGGGGGGGGGGAGGGGTCGTATTCTGCATGCTTAGTACCTAGGGTGTTATTCTTTCCAGTCTGGTGTTGCAATGGTAGCTCTGAGATAGCACATCAACTTTCACATACAAATTTGGGGATTTTGAGTTGCAGGATTTACAAAGGTTTAAGCAATTTCCGAATCTTGTCCCAAACCCTTTTCTGTGGAGAGCGAATTGCAGTGAGTTCATAGGTCCTTTCCCTAAATCTAATACGCGTGACAAAAACTGGAAAACCTCAGAACACCTTTTTTGTTTCCTCGGGTGGCTAAGCTGGGAAACATCGTGGAGACATACGCAAGCTCAAATTGTTGCCGCGACATTGTTGCCTTGTTTAGCCAGAACTGAAGTTGAATGTGAAAGTTGATGTGCATAGAATAATTGTGGAATACCGTCCAGGAAATGAAGACTGTTTTGTGTGATATACACAGTTGGTCAGATACCAGCTGATTATTCCGCCCTATGATAATATAGAAAATATTCCTGTAGGGATTTTTAAATTGCAAATAATTATACTCCTTTCCTGGCAATTCCGTGTAATAGTGTTTGAATTGATAGTTTCGCCAACAAATGCTCCTTGCGTGACATCATAAAAATTGAACACTTGTTGATATCGTGTAACGTAATCGCCATGGATAATCGATCCTCTGTCCGACGGATTGACAGCCAATCTTGATTATTTTGAAATCAAAGGCAATACTTTGAAGTTAGATCTAAGTTTAAGATAATGCTCGATATACCAAAATAGTAAATTTTAGCCAAGACCGACCATTTTATTCTGAGACAATAAGCCGCTATAACCTCGCAGGAAACTTGGGCTACTGTTCGCGGTATCGCAATTTATTTGATTTTAGAGAATGTGAAGTAGCAAGTCTGTTGTGTTTAAATCGTGAACAGCATTCTAACGGTAATGAGTTATAAAATGACAATAAATTACGAGAGTTGAGAGACGTTCAATGATTTAAATAAGGAAACCACTTACAAACATTGCTATGAAAAACAGCGGTGCATTGCTAATATTTAGCATGGTTCATGCAAACACATTTTAACGACTCAAGCTAAAGTTCACGGATTTTAGTAGTAGAGATGTTAGACTTGCAAACTATGGAGAGACTGTTGGAAAAAAACGCCGCACCTCTGAGAAAAGTCACTCTCAAATTAGGTCAAAATTAGCATACGCCATTTTCGCGCATGGTGCAAAATTTCGAAAATCTTACAAAAATTCGCTTTTTTTAAAAGTTGGAATTTTGTGCTTGAAGAACGTAATATAACCTGTAAACAACACAAACTACTGACATGAGTCCCCAGAAATGATGCGAAATGTGTTTTATTCAGCATCAAACTTGGCATATATTTAGCGTGACTTCGGGGTCGATGAAGGCCAAAACAAGGGGGGGTGGTCAAAGTAGGAAAGCAAATACCAGAGAAATCCCTAAATACCATCCTCCTTTATCATTTCGGATAGGCATTAAATGGTGAAAGTTTGAAGTCAATTGGCCGACCCCCATCTTTCACCCCTGCCTGGTTTTCTCTGACAGTGACTCTTAATTGTGTAATCTACACAGCCTGTATGTATATATCAGCTGAATGCATTAGAATATTTCTTTGTCTCATTGCACTCGCGAATTTTGAAAATCGCACAGGATAATATGCCAACCGCCGACCGGTTGGCCCAGCGGTAGAGCACCGGACTGCTGTGCGGGAGGTCGGGGGTTCCAGCCCTGGCCGTACCAACACTCAGGGTCTTTAAATAACTGAGGAGAAAGTGCTACCTTTGTAATGACATCTGCAAATGTTAGACTTTCTAGTCTTCTTGGATAAGGATGATAAGACCGGAGGTCCAGTCTCACAACTCTTCACAAATTGACTTTGTGGGACGTAAAAGAACCACTAGGGACGTAATGAACCCTGGCTGTGACCACCCCTAGTGCTGACCTAGAGGGCCACATGTTAGAAAACTCTTATTGGGTTAAACGTGTCTATACCCTCTATAAAAAATGAATATCGCATCGTATCATATCGTATCAAAAGTCTTTTGAAAGGATTATTGGGCTTTTTGCGACTTTGAGTTTTCAAGATCACAGCTAATTAATATTAATGAAAAAATTGGGACCAGAGAAAAAAGTCCGGATAATCGAGGTTCGACTGTACATAAAACTTTTGTGTAATGGATCAGTGTTCCAGATTACATTCAAAGTTCAAGAGGGTCAAGGAACTTACGTTTTCAGGGTTCAAGAGGCTTGTCAGCTTTTTTAAATCTTCTTTAATGCTATCACTCATAGCATTAGGCCAGAAAGGAAGCATCAGACTCCTCTCTTTTTTGAAACACTGACAGACCTAGATCAAGTTAAAGAAGTTAAATCAGGGAAAGACTTTGGTTTGGTCAAACAAACACTTTTCCATTTGGTTATATTTTCATCAATTTGCTGGAACCAACTGTTTTCTTAAATAGTAGTGTGGTTTATTCTTTGCGCCTCAGGCAGTTTCAGTTGCTTTGACTTGGTTAATACTACGTTATGCTGTCTTATCTTCTGATCTGAGTACTTTTGGTTATTTCCCTAGAAGATGGTCCACGAGACAGTCGTTATTCTGGAAGTGCCATACAACTTTGCTTGGAGGCAAGCCTGCTGTTAGTGTCATTGATGATCTGGGTTTTGTAAAGAGTAAATAAAAATAAGATGATAACAACAAACCCATCTGGAATCCAGCTGATAATGAGCCACGTTATGAAGGAATACTGACTGTGGTCAGTAGACCTAGAGTTGAGTACAAAAGCTTGACCTGTTGAATCTAAAGGAATTCAATCAAACATAATTTACACTTGTCAAGCAATGTGGGAGATTTAAAATACAGGCGTGGGTAAATGTTGGTGGATGTAATTTGTTATGTTGTACAGACAATTTTATAATTTGGCCAAAGATACACAATTTGACACAATTTTCATCAGAACACTTAATACATTTTATCTTCATGGACTATCAGTTTTATCTTGGCCTCATTTATGGCACATACTTAAATGGCATTGCATGGTGAATGGTTCACGCAGCACAAAATGATGTACATCTTTTCACAATTTCTGCAGTATGATTCCAATAATTGCAGGTCTAAAGGCCAATATTAATGTTTACTTCACACTGAAACATTCTTAATCAAATTATAAAATGAATTTGAAGTGTTTAAAGATTTACCATTAATAAATATATTTATATTTACATTAGAAAATATTGTTGTTAATAATAATAATAAATGAGTAGACCTATTTTATTTAAATTTGTTTGTGTTATCTATAGAAGAAGTACAAAGGAAATATTTCTAAGATGCTTCATAATTTATTTTATATGTTGCTGACTTAAATTTAAATTTTTTTGAGTGTGTAATGGCAAAAGACCATGTTGTCACGTCAGCAGTTAATTTTTGTAGAATGACATAATTGAGACACTGTAGACTGCCTCTATCTCAACTAAATGTCACTGAAACATTTGCTATAAGCTTCTTTTATCAATGTGTGTCAATGAGGCAGTGGCAGTTTGAGGTTTAGGGTGAGGGTTGCAGTTACTGTTCTGTGATCAAAATTGATAGCAATATGTTGGTTTGGGGTTGGGTATGCTGTTATTATTTAACTGAACTTTTCTGGAGTGGAAAACCTTTGTCAAAGAATTTATTGGTAGAAGTTGGTTATGCTGTTTTTGATAACCATAAAATAGGACCTTTGCTATTAGCATACTGGGTTTTGAGAGGGTATGTTATTGTTGAGTTAGTATAAAACCTTGCTGCATACTAGTTTTAAATTGGTTAACTAATTCATGCAGTGATTTTCAACTTTCTTGAAGTTGGTGTTTGGTTGGTAGCCTGTTATTGTGCAGAAGAGGTGTTGAGGGTGTAGGAGGTGTTGGTTGAGGGGAAGGGAAGGGGCCAGGCTAAACAGGGGGTGCGGGGGGGCTATGACCTTCCAGCCTTCCTAGTTGTGTCCTCCCTGTACCAATCTTCATAACAGTCTCTTAATAACCCCCATTTTCCTCCTCTTCACCTTGAAAAACTGCATTTATAGACCATTAGATATGTTCTGTATGTACAGTATATCAATGGTCAGGGCTCGAGACTAACTTTTCAGCTTACTAGCCCAGTGGCTAGTGCACATGTTTTAAGCTAACATTTTCACTGGCCAAAATGGCTAGTGCAAGGCCTACTAACCAAAACTGAATTTTTACTAGTCTGTGGCTAACTGGCTACCATTACATTGCACTTATACATTGTTTATTTGGTATCTTATACATCGGACATATCGTCTGTAGGCCTTTGTAGCCTGCAATTAGCAGAGCTATTCTAGGCGGGCTACTTAAGCTGACACTTTATAATAAGCTTTCTCTCACACACACACAAATAAATAAAAAGCCAGATGCACATAAATTGCGTTAACCTGAAGGGAAATTCTCGAGCCCTGATGGTCTTCAGTTTTTCAAGAAGTATTCAGTCAATTTAGAAATGCTGTCATTAAGACTACCAAAGTAGAATTTTACTAAGGTTTTTTGGCATTACTTTGTACTTTGTAATAAAAACACAAAAAACTATGGACTTAAAAAAGTTGAATGAGACTTTGTGCCTGTTTGGGTTGGGGTTTTGTTAGACATTTATTGCAACATAAATTAAAGTGCCACTACGACCAAAAAAACAATTACTCTGTTTCTTTGGATTTTAAAACTATGTTAACCAAACACTAAGTGACCCAAGTTTTAAGTTCTGATTTTAAAAAGACGCCTGTTTATTTTAACTGGAATTTTGTTATTTATTGGTCCGCCATTACTAACTTTAAGATCTTGAGAGAGCTGGGTCGAGGAGAAAATGACGTTAAAGACTCACTGGTTTAAGAATGCAATGCGTGTGTACGCGGCTGAATTAATATGCAGCACAGGAGTTTCGGGCTTTCAGATTTTTAAACTCGTGTTTTGCATATATAATAAGTTGCGTTTACACGCTGAAATTTTAAGCTAGTGAGTAAATGATGTCACTTTTCCCTAGATCCAAGCCTCTGAGGTCCAATCGTTTAGTTTTGAACGTGAGTAATGGCAGACCATGAAATCCAAACCTTACACTCGAAATAAACAGCCTTTGGATAAAAATCAAAGCTCAAATTTTTGCCAGTCAAGTGTTCAGGAAACGCGCTTCCAAAATCTGAAGAAAAAAAAGAAAATGATTGTTTTGATCATAGTGGCACTTTAACATCAAGGATATTAAAATATGCTCAGTTAAATATTAACTACTGCAACATACCTTATACTGTACACCATGGATGTAATGTAATTTGCTTTGTGAGCAATTAAAATTGCATAATTCGAAAATGTTGTTCTTTGATTGTCTAAGGGAGGGGCAGGTGAATGGTATAAATTTGTTTTTGTTGTTGCTTGAAGGAATTTTGATTTTACATAACAGCAAATGGTAACCTGCAATTAAAACCATTTGCTAATTCGGCAAATGAGTTGGAAACAACAGAAGTAAATTAATGAAAATCTTCACAGGAATAAAAGGCCAAGACTGGGAATCATGTGATAACTTACTCAACCTCACCTATAAACGAATACAACACAAGGACATTTCACTTATTTTATTTTTTACAAAAAAAATACATGAAGTAAAAATGATGTATTAGAAGACGTGTGAAGCATGTTTAACAAGTTAATTTTTTGTGTGTAACAATGCAGACATGAACTTTCTTTCATCGCGTACGGTGTAATAGGGCAAAGACATAAAATACTGAAAGTTTTTAAGAAGATAAAAGGTAGAAAACAAGGTTGTTAACAAGTTTCTTATGGTTATCTTCTGAAATAATTGAGATAAAAAACGAGCTCATTTAACTTTGTTCAGAAGGCATTCTATAGATGGTCAGTTAAGAAAATGTGAGAAGTTTCACATAAGAAATATTAAAGTAATGAAAACCTGCTTGAAAAAAAATTAAATAATCGTGTATTTTAGATGAACATGATATGAAATGTCTCCATGGCATTGATTTATATTAGCCTACAAACACGGACAGTCACCTCTCTCAAATTAATGCCTAAATTAGCCATGGGAAAACTGAAGTTTTGGGAAGATTTAAACTTGTGAAGACTTCAGCTACATATATGTTACAATAATTTATTTATCCCTTGTAGTTCTTTTGTGGGTGAAAACATTTCTTGCAAGGAACCAAAAGACTCTCACGTAGTATGTTGATGAGGCTGTTTCACTGTAACTTTACATGATCAATACAAAATTCACTTAAGTGCCATTTGTAATGTCTTCCATCTCTTCATCAGTATAAGCATTCTGTTTGTTCCTTCCAGGCACCTGACCTGTCCTTAACAACAACTCTAATCTTTGCACCTCCTCCAGCGAACGGGCATTTGCAATGGCAGCCTAGAGGTGATAAGAAAAAGTAATAATTTATGTTACCATACATGATATGAGATGATAACTAACTACTTAATAACCGAGAGTGAGGTCATTACGGGAAAATCTCAAACTGAGGCCTTGCCGTATTGACCGAGCGATAGCGAGGTCAATACAGCCAGGCCAAGGTTTGAGATTTTCCCGTAACGACCGAACGGTCGAGGTTATTAAGTTGTTTATTATATGGCTTACATAACAGTTCTAAGGGGAAAAAAATTAGTTCAAACACAAGTCGTCGCTTCACAGTAATCTATTCATTAATTTTTTCCAAACTCAGGTCAAACGTTTCACTAACAGTTTTCCTGGTGGTGTTTTCAGTTTTTTGCTCTAGAGGCACCAATTTTCAATGTAAATAAAACAAATGTGGCTTTTGGATGACTTTTTGTTGTTTTTGTTCCTAATTTGCATCATCCGTAATCGGCCCGTGGGCATTATGGGAGAATAATGCACTAGCGCTTTGCTTCGCTTAGCCAATCAGAGCGCGCGTTATATCGTATACAAACACTGGCCATATAATAAATGTATATAATTTCACAAAAATTATTAAAAGATATCAGGGTAATATTTACCCTCACTCAATATGTTTCCTTGTAAAAAAATTACTAAATTCACAAATGACTGAAGGAAATTGGGAGTGGAATGCCATTATTTTCACCTCAAGCCTTATCTGGGTGGAGATGTTGTGGTTCAAATTTTTATTTGGTTTAAAATTTTTCAAACCAGTTTAATTTTGATTCCCCTTTGTCTCAGAGTCATTACCATAATCTGAGACAAAGGAAAACAAAAGTTAAACTGATTTGAAAAATTTTAAACCAAAGATAAATTTGAACCACAACAGAGACAACTGATAATCAATGGTGGCACGTTTTTGTCAGTGATTAATGAGATATTCTTAGCAAATATTTCTGTAACCAAACAGTTATGTACCTTAATTGCAGCAACATCTCTTGTGGGTGGAGGGAGAGGTGTGCTTGGTACAGGCCTTATGCCAGCTGAAGGACCACCAGGAACAAACCTACAAAAAATATAAAAGGACAAGAATCAAACAAAGGGCCTCCTGTAACATGGCTGGGATACCGTGATCATTTTAATACTGGGTTGATTTACTACAGAACATATCCGCATACTGACTAGTTACTGTAGCAATGTGAAAATGAACAACAAGATATCAAGTTAAGAAACATGGTAAACACAGTCTAGTGGGAAAATAACTTACGTTTTTGCCTTTTTCCCTTTTGAACCTCCTTCTTGACCTCTTTTGCCACTAAACATTCGCTTGGCAGCCTCCCGTTCCTGAAAATAAAAATAATTTAGTAACATCACTGCATTTTACACCAAGTTTCAATTTTTACTTATTTTTAATGGTGCCCTAAGGTGTACATCATTGTACATACTGCAGTCATGTACACTGTAGTTCAGAGGGAACTATGACTATTTGACTCCAGTTCTACTGCACACGTCCAGTTGTGATACTCACCCTTTGTTTAATCCTCTGAAAGTCTAGTACCCTTAACTGTGGAAGTTTGTTGATGACATATAATCTGTAGTGAGGTTTGTTTGTCACTGGATTTCGAAGCAAACTGCAAGGAACAGATTAACAGCAATCAATAACACTTACAAGTCTCAAGCATAGCACTATTTCAACATTTCATAGGAAATTACTGTATCTGACGGGCCAAACACTGTACATTTACATTTTGAAATGCTTCACCATCATCATGGGCCTGCCCAGAAACCAATAACTCACAACAGGCATAAAAATGTGTTTTAACACAACTGTTTACTTTTATTAAGTATCTGATTACCTGAGATATCTGAGGGTCTTAACTGATTTCAGTGGATCCAACTCTTTCTACAGAAATACAAATTTCTAATTATTAGGATATAACAGAACAAACTTAACCAAATCACTGAATGACTACAACATAGCATTATAACATAACTGTAGTGCAAGATGCCCTTGTAACTAGAAAACATTATTGTCAAACAGATGGAGGATTAAACATGCATCATAACTTGGATCGAAGACCAAAAGCAAGACTGTTACATGTTCACTTTGAACCTACCAATTCCTGCATGTTGTTTGATGTCATGACTACTGTTTCTAACTGTGGGAGACTCTCTTCAAGCTTTTCAGCTATTCGACTACAAGAAAGTAAAAACAATATTAAAGCTTAATGAGAGAGAGACCTAATCCTTTTAAACTTCAGTGTTTAGGTTACTGTAGGTTTAAATTCTTTTTTGGTTGAAGCTTTCAACCCCAAAACAAAGACACAACATACATTGTACCTATGGTTGGGTGCATTAACTAGTAAATTAATTTATTTTCCACTACAAGAGGATTTTGACAATCTGTATAATAAATCAACAATTAGCTCCCTGGGGCTACAATAAAAAAGATGTAACTACAAAGAAGCTGAAGGAGATAACTTGTGGCCTGTGTCTGGAAAGGGTATAATCAAAATGCAATGCATACTCTAACTTTTTGAAAGTTGATTATTGTTTTTGGTTTTTAGAAAATGTCAACTAAATTGTGGGGAAAGAATGGGTTAGGTTTCTCAAATGAACTGGAATTACCGTGACATGTCACAAAAGAGGGTGACCCAAAAAATGCATCAACTATATTTTGATTACTTCTGAAAGTAACTTAAGTAAAGAATACACCTCTTTAGTGTTTGTTGGATATAAAATTACTCACTGATCTACATGGACATGGAAAATCGACTGCATAAAACATACATGTACATTGCAGACTTTCGCCTTTTTCAAATACAGGTACATTTAACAACTTAGTTAAGGATGTCTTAGTTTACACGCAAGGTGACGCCATGATTTATACATTGTTTCAGACTCTTGAACATTATACAAGCTTACCTCTATCCTTTGAGAGTCCACTGAATTTACCACAACAATATATATTACAAAATGTTAGAAGTTGTCGCTGATGTTGCACAACACAACTTGTGCATTAATTTATTTTTATTAACAAATTGCTATGTAAGATACATGTACAGACTAAAGTAGTTTTTCAATCAAATTGATAAATTGATAGCAATTTTTAAATGATTTACACATCAAACAAGAAAGTGCATGAAAAGTGTAAGGTCCCCATAATTACATATTTTTTCGCCTAGGCTACATCTTGTCAGATACTTTAAGGATGGATGGCTATACATGCACCACTCAAGCTGAGTGAAATTGTATTATTTTAGATAAAAATAGATGCAAAGCTGGAAATTTCAGAGTGGAGCAAAACAGCAAAACAGCCTCTATTTTAGAGGCAATTTATTGGTCCTGAGTTTCACTTTCTTTCAGAAACTTTTTAACTTAAAGTATCCAGCTGTTTCTATTTTATTTGTAACCATAGTAAGCAGACCACAGGCTAGATACCGGTATGTGTACCTCTTTTGTCTGGTTAGCATTGCATAGCTTTCTTTTTCAACTGATCCTCACACAGTGGTACAAACTACATGTACCGATAATATTTCATTTTAATACAAACGTCTGAACAACAATGGTGAAAAAAAATCAATTCAGGTATACATGCACATATTATTTAGAACAAGTGAGATGGATAAAAAACAAATGAAAAATGCAACTAAGGCAAATAAAGAAGCAAATTAAACAAAAGTGATGTGCATAAAGAGAGCAATAAATTTTAGGAGTTTACGCAAAATAGCACTCCCCCCAACATACCATATTCTGTTGTTGTTCAAAAGCAAACTCTTGAGTCTTTTGAGAAGTGGAAATCCTTCCAGCTTGCGAATGTCATTTTCTGACATATCAATGGTATCAAACTGATCCTAAAGGATAAAAGGTAACTGCTTTGTAAGTTACAATATTTATTGTCTTAGTGCTAATAGTCAAAACAGGTTAAGGTTACATGTACGTTCACATCGTACCAGATGAATTTTCAACTGGTTGAAAAATTGCACTGAACATTTTTGTCCACACAGCTGTTCAACATTTTTGCTTTGTTCACACAGAACTGACCAAACATGTTGAATTAAGTGGTTTATCAGTGGTTTTACCAGTTTTCCATGTGCAGAGCACTACTTTACCAAATCCAAAATGCAACCATGACTTTGACATACAAAAATTAGGATGGTCAAGCTGTTCACACTTTTTGACTGTACCCGCTAAAAATTTGATCTCGATTTTGGCAATCAAATTTTTGAACAGCTAGGCATCTAAATTTTCTCAGTTTTGTGGTTCCATGTCAATGGATGAATTTCTGATCAGTTGAAAATTTGTTCGCTACCAAGTGCATATAGCCTACAAAAAGCATCAGCTACAGAGATTGGAAATATACAGATTTTTTTGCATACACACAACAGATTACAACACTACTTACACTAAAATCAAACATAATTTGCACATGCTGAGAGGAAAAAGAGTTTTTTGAATTCATGCATCCAAACTGTTTGTACAGCTGTATTATTATTTTTTATCAGCATCCAATTAAAACTTTGGTAATATGACAAATATGGCCAGTGCTTGACCTTAGTGGTAGTCCACTAGCCCAGGACTAGTAGAAAGTTGGTTTGGGCTAGTAAACTAGCCCACTACTCACTGGGCCATTTGTAATAGAAAAGGTTTTTTGAATTCATGGGAAAGCTTTCTGCACAGATCTCATTCATTAACTACAGTCTGTATACATGTATTACAGTGTACTACCATACTTCATTGTAACACTGTTACAGAAACAGCAATCATAAACAGAGTTTGAGCCAAGATATGCATACATGATCAATTTATGGGGCTGTGCAGAAATCTTGTTGTTTCATGTTTTAACGTTTGCATCGCCTGTACACATACCAAAGTTGCTCCCAAATTTTCAATCACTGGAATCTTGTAACCTGTAATGGACAAGACATTGACGCAGGTAAGTAAGCAGGGTTTAATGAAACCACTGTCTGGGACAGTTAACCTCGCTACACGCATCAACCAGTTGAAACAATCAAAAGCTTACCACGTAAATCGAGCTCTCTGTCTCTCAAAGCATTTGTGTACTGGGGACTTTGCAGAATAAGATCCGCGGTTAACTTCATGTTTTTTCGTAAAATCACACCGAAAAAATGCAAGGCGTTTTCAAGATTATCTTGTAAAGTTATGTGGTTTTAAAAACCAAGACAGTGCGGGAGAATATTACTGAACTGCTTTCCTCGTGGAATCTAACTTGTCACTTGCACGCCGCCATCTTGAAATGGAAATCGACACGTGAACGTTACTCGCCCCAGTTCTTATCGAATCGGAAGGAACGCCTGGCAACTATTGACATCGTGTGAAACCCAACATGGCTGCTCGGTTTGATTATGTTCCTGTTGTGGAAGTTTGTGCAGATAACTTTGCAGAAGTATGGCCTTTTATGGTTCGTGCAATAAAGAAGTCATCCTTTGTGGCTGTGGATACGGTGCGTTTATAATCAGTGTTGTATTGATTTAGTTTTATACTGCTCAAAGATTTCGCAGTTCGGAAAATGGCCACTTTGGTCCACCTCATTTACATGTGTCGGAGGCTTTTGTAGAACGAAGCATATAACAATGGGCACCATTGTTATTCAATAGTATGTAAATAAGTGGCCCTGTATTCTGTAGTTTAGCTCGGAAAATTATCCTTGATTTGACTAACCTGTTTTTCTCCTTTAGGAAATGAGTGGTATTGGCGATAGAAAGCAACTTATGGCGCAGTGAGTAAAACTATATTTGCCTAAATTTTTCGCAACACGGTTAGTACATGTATGAAAGTGATGCATGTATAATTAATGTATGGATCTGTGGAGAAACTATTTTTAATTTGGGCAAATAAAAACTGGTATATCAAACTATTGCAAAGTGTGTTGTGTAAATATGACTTGCTAATTCTTGTATATGTATTTACCTCTTGTTTCTCAGATCTATAGAAGACCGTTATAAATACATGTGTGAAGTAGCACAAAGTAGGGCCATACTTTCACTTGGCATTTCATGTTTCAAGTTGAAGAAACCAAAAGGCAGCAAGAAAGAATCAGACAGAAAACTGAACACTAGAGTCAACACTTTTAATATTGTGGTCCTTTGCACAGAAAACTTTGTTGTAGAACCTGCATCACTGACATTTTTGGTCAGCCATGGTTTTGACTTTAACAAACAGTATGCTGTAGGAATTCCTTATACCAGAGGAGGTGATAAGGTAGATACATGTATTATCATTTTGAACCTTTAAGATGTGATATTCACCAAATTTTTCTTCTCTTTGAAAGCATGCATATGGTGGTCATGGGGTTGGAAGAAATCCAATGGTCATCAGCTATATCGAGTCTAGATATTTAAATTAATAAATGCCCCCGCATGTATCATGAAACATGTATAGAGTACAGTGAGGAGAATACAATTTTGACATTGGGAGTTTAAAACCATAAGGATGGATCGGAGCAGGGCTTCATTATTTAAAGGGGGAAGGGGCAAGTCCAACATGCTAACCACTAACTCCACAATGTGTACACATGAGTTGGAAAATTCTGGATAAGGTGAAGCTATAAAGTTTGTTTCCAATTCTTCCCATCCCAAGTGGATAAATTTGGATATACTAACAAAAGGCATCAACTGCTATTTTTCAGGGTGTATCTGATAATCCATTGCCCTCTGTAAGGAATCTCTTCAGTGAACTTGTCCTGGCTAACAAACCTCTTGTGCTTCACAATGGATTCGTAGACTTGGTTTTCCTTTATGAGAACTTCTACTGTAAACTGCCTGATAAACTTCAAGTATTCACTGCTGACTTGTCAGACATGTTTCCAGCCGGTATATTTGACACCAAGTTTGTATCAGAATACAGTGTCAGGGAGTCAGCTTCATATCTGCTTTACCTGTTTAAAAAATGGTGAGTGCTTTGCACCCAGATTAATGTTCCTTACTTTTAAAGTATAATTTTTGCTGAGCTCCCATTAGTAACTGGAATCCATTTCCCCACTAAAGTAGTGGATAAACATTCAGAAATTGTTGTGTAATCATGTCTAAGATTTGTTTACAGCAATGTTGAATTTGTGGCTAAATGCCATCTACATGTAACATCCCTTGAACATCACATAAACAAAAACTGTGTATTATTTCTATCTTTTAAAAGTACTTGTTTTATTTTGGCTAGCCAAAGGAGCAATCTGCAACACCAGGAGAATGGAGACAAACACATTTTCATTAAGTTTCCAAAGGAAGCATCATTTTCTGCTTTTACTGAAGAACTTTACTGTGAAATGCGAGGTAAAAACGAGGATGTCCATAGAGACGTTGCTGTGTGTGAGAAGTTTGCGGTAAGCTTGTCATTCTTGGCTGGGGTTGAAAGTTAACTCAGGTTAATCAGTGTTTATCTCATAAAGTGTGTTCTCTTATAAAACATTTAATTCATCCCTGATCTGAGGTTACAGTTTGAGAGTAGCAAGGCTGGAATGTGACAATTTTTATAAACTAACGAATACCACAAGATTGTCGTTCTTGGACCACATCATCTTAAGAAAAAAATGCTTCTGAGCGCATCCTTCTTTTTCTAGTTTCATTTTCATGGACAATAATCCAAAATGGACACATGAAGTTAAGCCTGTAGTTGTGTCCTTTACCCCAACCCCTTTCCAGTTGTTTAAGCCTCTTTGCTGTGGTTAAACAACATGATAAAACCACATGTTAAATAAACTGGAATTAAGTCTCACTCCCACAGTGGGTTGAACAATTCGGAATACAGAACTGCTGTGTGTTGTGCGGAGCCCAGTGACTGCCATGATTTTCTCCCCTTTTTTGCCTATATCGACGTTTTGGCCGACTTTTATGTCGAGTTTTTTGTCGAGTTTTTGCCAACATTTTTGTCGAGATTTTTGTCAACTTTTTTGTCGACTTTTATGTCGAGTTTTATGTCGAGATTTTTGACGCCTTTTTTGTTGACTTTTATGTCGAGATTTTTGTCGAGATATTTGTATACTGTTTTGCCGAGATTTTTGTCCAGTTTTTTGTTGAGAGTTGACCTTTAGACTTAGATTATACGTAGATTCAAGCCAAAATGGCTATTTTCGTCATTTTTATTGCACTTCAGTGGTCTCAAAACGGGGACCGGTCGGCGAGGATGTACGGTCCTAAATTGGCTATATTCCCACACTGTATGTGCATCCGGTGGAGCTAATAACATCGTTGAAAGCTATTTTCTCTACAGAGATCCTTTTGTATCTCATGCTATTCCTAGACACAACCTTAAGTCTTAGACAGTTAAAAAGTGTCTCGAAAGACAAAGGAAATTCATGCCAAGAATGAAATGCACACTGAAAAGACAAGGACGTCGTGTGATCAACAACACTCCATTGGATTTTCCCGAAATCAGTCCAAACAGAAATCTCTGTATAGTCAAGCCCAAAACGAAAAAAGCTTTCAGCGATGCCATTACGTCCACCAGGATGCACTTGCAATGTGGGAATATAGTTTGGAAGTCGTATAGCCTCCCTTGTCCACGTTTTGAGAGCAAGAACAGTAAGAATGACAAAGAACGCCATTTTGGCTTGGATCTAAATAACAGTCGGTCAAAAGTTCGACAAAATTCTCGACAAAAAAGTCGGGAAAACTCAACAAAACAGTCGGCAAAAAACTCGACAAAAAACTCGACATAAAAGTTGACAAAAATCTCGGCAATTAAGTCGGCCAAAAAGTCGATATGAGGCCGAAAAAGGGGACACTTACTGGGCTTCGTAGTTTCCTTGCAGGTAAGGAAGCACTTTCCTGGCTTTTTCTCAACAGGCTTATGGATTTTGCCCCAGAGAAAAAAGCTGTCCACTCTCACACAATGTGGATGATGTTTTAGATAGAGAGTGGAAATTGAAAGAAGCCAAAAGGCAAAAGAGGAAGAGGAAACAGCGTACCTTTTCAGGTAATGTTTGCTTGTATGTCAAAATTGTATTCACTTTTCTGTTACCACATGAAGACGATACTTAAAGGGCGGTACACTTCGCGAGAACATCAACATTATCTAATTATGGTAAATGAATTTTTCAGTAGTGCAAAACATTTTAAAGACTGTCAATCTGCTTCACTTTTCCAAAGTTGTACAGATTTGTTAAACGTAGCTACACTTGGCTGCTGCTTGAATGTCTTGATAATAGAAGGTGGTTTTTGGGAATCAAGCTCCTTGACCTAGCGAGAGTTGCCCACCTGCCCTCCTGGATCTTTGAAGAACAATATCACAGCTGTCAGAAATGCAATGTAATCTTGTCTCGTTAAACGGTGATACTATTTCCGCAACTCATTTTTATTTCTGCAGGAGTAGGAAGTGGAGAAAAATGTAATGACATTAGTTCCTCTACCTTTGCAAACTATTAATACTCAAAATGCTGTGTTTAGACAGACTACATTGGGTGAAGTCCTCTTTTTATTGGGAAATTTCCCATGACACTTTGCTCAGTTGTTCCCTAAACAAGAGTGAAAGTCAATTGAGGTTACAGCAGATGAATGAGTAGTAAAGAGTGACCTGTCATTTTACAGGCCCCAGTGAACCCATGATACATTCCGAACGTAACAACGACAGTCTATCAACAGTGGAGAATTCTGGGAATTCATCAGCACATGAAACGCGTGAAAATCGCGTGAAAGAGCCTCCTGAGGTGCACGTGTCTGAGCCTAACCCCAAGACACGTGACTGCGGCCACAGAGCGGGATTTGACGCTTTCATGACGGGGTATTGTATGGGAACATATCTGCTACAACTGGACAAGAGGAATGAAGAAAGTGAACTCGCCCTTACCTCCCAGGTGGAAATCGCAAATAGGCTTAGCCTTACAAAAAAGGACGTTCCTTTGCACATCACACGGAGCCATTTTACTCGGCCTTCTCCGTCACATTCTGAAAAGCTTAAAAGACTGAAAGAACGGGTTTCACACGTAGTTGATGACTAAGTGAGAATGGTTGAGTTATTTAATGAACGTCTAACTTAATGTCAGGGAAATGCTCTCAATCGAGATTTATTTTTACTGTCTAGTTTTAAGCAAAAAGACATGCTCTACAGTAATTGTCTAACATAATTGTATTTTAAAAGAATCCAGGGTGTTGGTTTGGAATTTTATACTTTTTCGATCGGTGAAAATGCCATCACATTTCATTATTTTCTTTATAGCGAAATAAAGTTTTGAGAAACTGTTATCGTAGTAAATTTATTCCAGACCTATTTCAAGGATCGCGCGATTTAAAATGTCGTCGCCACAGGGTGCACCGGCGGGCTTTAAAAAATACGAGCTAAACTAGTTTGCGACTCACCTAACAGTCTCGGCGATGAAACTCGCCAGGATGCTCTCCATCTGACGGATTAGGCCGCCTCGACTAAAATTTGCCAATCCGAGAGGATGTTTTTCTGGAGAAAGATTTAATAACTCGTATGTTAATAATATATAGCAGACGTCCCTGGTCAACCCTTAGGATTGGAATAGAAGATAGGCTATGGTTGGGGCATCAGTGTAGAGTCCCAGCTCCCTTTGCTTTCAACTGTCCACGGTGGCAGTATATCTTTTTTGTTTCAATGTCTGCCCTCAAATTGGAATGAGAGCAAAAGTTTGCCTAATTTTACTGTCCTCATAACTTTTGCAGGGCCCAGAAGCTACATGCTTCTATGACAATTGGACAACGAAAACCTTAGCCTGTGTCACAGCCGCCTCTCTCCTCCGATTTTTTACGGTGAGAGGCGGCTGTGACACAGGCTACGAAAACCTCGGAAACGACTTCAATTCCTCCATCTTTTATCTTATTTCCACACCTCCCAAGGTCAGGGGCCCTCGCTGGGTGCGAGAGACGATTGCCTTGCTGAGAATTGACAAGATTCAATCATTCGTTTGTTTAATTTCACATTTGGATTTATAACACAGCTGACAGCTGAGCCATCTTACTCATACAACTTCAAAGAAAGGTTCAATCAAACGCAGAGTTCAGTAAATGGAATATCTTAAAAAGATGTTTCAAGACTCCCGAGATAATTACAAATCTTTGTTGAAACAAAAACAAAAAAATAGCCAGCCTGCCTACTGAGAATAATAAGAATAATTTCAGAGATGCAATTATTGAATTATTTTTTCGTCTACCAAAATGTTGATCTGACATTCAAAATTGACTTCCGCTCGCTAATTAATTGATTCAAGGTTTCGACTTATGTGTTGTAAAGAAAAGTGGTTATTGCAGAATACAGAGACCTCGATTGAGGGGTTGTTAGCGGTGAAACAACATGTTACATACTTAGACTGCTCGCTAAAAGACCTAAAATTATCCCCCAAAATTTTCTTGTCATTCTGTTCGTCCCACTGTGTTCAAGTACGGCCTTGATATTGTAAAAGCTGAGACTCGCGCCGAGGGTGGCATGGGGTTTATTTAGCAACCGTAAATTAATACGCGCTGGAAATGGCAATTTTTTTTTATATTGAACTACTTGATCATGGAAAGCGTAAATATTTTGGTCATGCCACATTTTTTTTCTTTAATGTTCTGGTTTCTGTTTTTTTTTTTTTTATTTGATGACATTTTATTACTCCCTCACGATGAAATTCAGACTGATGGTCCCAAGGACTCTCAGGCCACGAGATCTGCGGATCATTTAGGCAAGGTAAAAGTCATGATGATTGTCAAGACGTAATTATACCCCCCAAAAAGTTTGCCCGCCTTCTGAAGGAAATTACAATTTAATAGTCAACCAAGGTCCTCAAATAAATTGAAATTGTGAAAATCATTTGTTTTTGGTTATTAATAAAATGAAACTACGCCGATGTTTTGAAACGGGTTCATCATTTGCGCGTGCGGGGCGTTTTTTTTTTCTTTTTGTGGAAACCAGCGTGAATTTTATCGGCTTTTTCCTTCACTTCTTGACTTCCTTACGTAACTTTTAGATAAAAAATGTTTTCTAATTGTCGGTTACCGAGCAACGAGTTGACGGAACAACAGGTGTTGTCAAACGAAAATGTATGTAGTCGCATAGTGTCTTGTTGACGAGCAGGAGATGAGCTAAAAATGGTAAGTAACCGGGTTGTGCAGTGAAACAAACACTTATGCGAACTAAACAGACCTCTCGCATCGAAAGGGCTTGACTTGTTTCGATAGCATTTCGAACATGCTATGAAATAGATTTCATTTGTGAGAAACGACAGAGATAATATTAAGCTGAAGATTGATTCACGCAGTGCAAAGACATAATAATTGCAGTGAGCATCTTAGGTTTACCTTGTACATGTGTATTTTTCGGTCAGCCTCATGAACAAGGCTGCAGGACTTTGTTTCGGCCTACGAAATGCTTATACTTAAAAGAGAACTTTCATCCGACTTAAACAATTTTTGCCCAGAATTTTACTGAATATTTCATTGTCACCAAAAAGCTGCAACCTCCAAGCAATATTGAAATTAGTAAAAGCTGCTTATTAATTATTTTCTGTTCACCATATTTGTTTTCTAATATCAAGATGCTCCTGGATTCTACTGGTGCAGTTTAGGTTAAGAATAAAAATGCTTTAACTTTGGCAGGAACAGTCTCTCTATGCTTAATAATGCATGGTTCATGTTAACGTTATAAGAAGCCATTTGCACGAGTAACGAAAATCCATAATGTATGCAAATTAACATTCATAAAACTCCTTAAATCGGTTCGCGTGTTTTATAAAAACGGCTGTAAAATGCTCATATGCACTGTCAGTTTAAACAACAATCAAGATTTTGTTTCTGATAAGCTGTTTATTGATACCGCGACCCTCTCACTTGAAGCAAGTTTCACATCATTTCAGAAAATGCGTTGAGCATACTTTTATTTTCAATATATTAATAATTAATTTTCAATATTTATGTTGGTAGATCACGTTCCTTTCATGAAAAGCAGTAAATGTATTACTCTTAAAACTAATAATTCTGTAATCTAAGTATACAATCATGGTATATTGCAAAACAGCGCATTGCTATTCATGAAAACATATGCATAAAGCCTGTACTCAATTTAATTATTAATAATTAATTGTGTCTTAGAACTACCCTTTCTAGCGCATATATGCATACAGGAACAACACAGCTTTCCACTTCCAATAGCACACCTTTTTATATGAAAGAAAACGTAAACCAGGCAACTGATTGCCAAAAGCTTTTAAACTAAAAATATCAAACGCTTCACCCGTCAGACCCGTCGAAGTTGTCAACCACTGACCATAAATATCGCCGGCAGGCACTGGTGTCTTGTATGACAGTTTATTTCCTTCTCATGTGGATGGACAAAGTTCGTGAACTTTAATTAATTTGCAAAGGTCTTCTCGTTCAACACTAGCAAAACGGCTTTTGAACAAAAATTTAAGGCTCGTCAAGGTAAAAAACTAGAAAAGGCTTTTCTAGTTTTCATGTCTATTTGGAATGGCCCACTTGTGCCACCGACACCACTGAGGGACGCTTTCCATTTACAGGATCCATCCGGGTAGAAATTTTAGGTTTAAATATTCAATGCTGCAGCTTGTTCAAATACAAAATGGATAAGCCACAAACTGTACTAGTATCAGTTGGGAAGCTAAGAAAGAACAGAAAAAGTGCATTGATTAAGCCGATGGTCCATGTACCATTTGATTATCCAACCATGCAGAATGTCCGGGTTTCGCGTGTAAATGGAAAGCGCCCCTGGCAATCTGAACACTATGGTGGATTCAGGATTCGAGTCTTGCTCTCTTGCTCCTCATTTCTCTTTCTTTTGTGCGGTTTTCAGTCTGATCAGGGTTTTAACTTGTTGAAACCGCCCAAATTTTCAGCAAACCCTTTTTCAAAAACTCTATATTAGTGTGTTCAAGTTTAAATGACAAGTCTCCTTTAAAAAAAGCTGGCCGTGAAGACAATTGCGGCAAAATGGCCTCATTTATACGAATAACTCATTCTTTGGCTAGTTTTCAGGTATATAACAATATTTGGCAAGTTTTTATTTGATCAACATTCTTGTTTAAAAGTGGCAGAGTAGTCGCTGAACAACTGAAGTAAAACTTGTTGATCGAGCAGGCGATAGTCTTCCACGAAATAGTTTTTAGGGGAGCTGCATAGAAAGTGAAATACGAATCCCCTAAAAACGAATGCGGGTGGGTGAGTTACTAGCATCTGTTTAAAATAATTATTTACCTGCACGTATGTTTTTGATGACAAGTTTATTCAGTACTATGACGTGGTAAGACTCAGGCTTTGCAAAAATGGTGTTTTAATTTTTGTCAAGGAGATTCATTTTTTCGGTGAAACAAGCGTTAAAGGGTAGTATAGTTTAATTTTTGTATTGTGTAGTAGAATATCTTAAATAAAATAGAGAAATAAAAATGAAAACCGAATAACGGAAATGTTTACCCAGAAATACAAGCCGCCAATGGCTGTTCGTTGATAGCACCCTGTTTTTGGTTATTCATTATTAATTGCGGATGCAAATTTATAGTCGCTGTTTCAACACCCAAATATATTTCTTTCTGTTTTCTTAGTGGAGTAACTCTGCGGAACCTTCCACATAAAATCATTAACACATTTCTGAATTTCAGAAATTAATAGATGGTGAGCGTTTTGGAATTTTTATAAAAAGATGAAGTAATGGCCTCCTGATAACATAAGCAATTTTCCGAAGATTACTGCAAACAACGTGGAACTTTGAATTACAATATTTCGGCTGGCCAATACCAGCCTTAATCAGATCTATTACGCAAAAATCGGCGCGATTTACATGGTACATATAGTCATATATATAATGAGAAAAAGTTCTTACTACTTCGTTCGGAGTTATTAACTGTGTACTTTTCTTGAATTTTAGGACTCCTTGACAAGGGAGCAAATTGGAGGTAATTTAAACTCCGACAACTTTCGTAAATAATTTTGCCCTTGCGAATACATTTCAATTTCTCATTTGTGGGTTTAATTTCCTGGGTATCATTAACTCTACCCTGACGTTTATTCACGAAGCTGCCTTTAGACTGATAATTCTAACGGTGCCACAGTAGTAATTTGTTATTGCCGGTCCATACCTCTAATTTCAAAACTATCCTCGCCAATTTTGTAAATGTATTTTTTTTCTCTCTTAGAATATCGTGATGCCTTTAAATGCTTTGATTTGAACGCAAATGGAACATTATCAACAAAAGAACTTAAGCAAGCAATGCGCATGCTTGGGTCAAATCCCACTGACCAGCAAGTACAACAGTTAGTGAATGCCAAAGATTTTGACGGTAAGGCACGCACGTATGACTAGAGTAACGGTAGACTAGCTATCAAAGTAACTCTCACCAGTCTCCTGAGCAGTTGTTATTTGGATGGTCGTCCACGCAAAGGCTGTTCATGAGATTAGTATGACTCAAACCAACAGGAGATTTTGACCGTGAAGCAAGTATACCGTGAAGCAAGTTTACAATATGTTTCGCATTCTGCAAAAGACCTTAGATGAGGTCTCACTGAATCAAATAAATTAGCTTGATCCCACACGAAAACTGCAGTCTCTCAAAATTCTCCATCTCAAGCTTGAATTCTGAAGGACAATGAAGAGTGTACCGTAGCCCCACGCAACTGAAGTTGAACAGTACAACAGAATACACCAGATAGGGTATGGTAATTTTCTTAAATACAGAACTAAACATAGAGAAAACAAAACATAAAAGTTTTTTTTTTTTTATATAGGTGACGGCACAATTAATTTTGAGGAATTCGTAAATATAATTGAGGAACAAAACAGCATACATGAGGACGAAAATCTGTTTACCATATTTGGTGTCTTTGATCCGGAGGATAATGGCTATATTGGTGGAGCAACCATCATACGGTCTTTGCAGAGTTTAACAGATGTTCCTGCTGAAGAGATACAGGAAATATTACAAAAAGCGCAAATCACTGATGATAGGAAGATCGGAATGGAAGGTGAAAATATCTTCTAAAGAGCTAAACCTCAGACCCCTTCTTGTCCCTCATTACGTTCAAAGGCTGCAACAATCTTATCTTTCCATCCGTTTTTGTCTTTACGTGCTCATGGGCCCCAACGCAACTCTGCCGCCCTTTTTATTGTTTTGGTTGTAAATGGTGTATTAATTCAAATGAAAGCTATCTGTGAATTATTTTCCTGCGGTGTGCATGTTGGACCGTCTCAATTACTGACTTCAGCAGTTTTCAAAACGAAACTACGACAGTATTCTAATTGTTTTTTTCTTTTTGACTCGGAGGCTAGTTAAGAGCTCCTTTTTCCTTGTGATGAAGACCCACTGACCAACTGTAACCATTGCCTTTATTTTTCATTTCAGAGTTCTCCTCTCTCCTTGTACCACTTATATTCAGCAGAAAAAGAGGTCGTTTTTACCATGGCGACAGGAGAAGCTGGCACAACAGCAAGCATTCTTTGTCTGAAGAAACTTCAGAGTCGACACCAAATTTTAAACTTAATGAAAGTTATATATAAAAAACGTTTTTTTTTTTTTAAATATTGTCATCCGTTTCGACAAATTGAATTATATATGGCTGTTTGTGTAAATGGTGGCCCACTTGTTATTAGGACTTTTTAAAAGTTGCTTTTATTTCAAAAGGACGTAAAAGCAGCAATTTTGTAACAATCTTGATGAAGAGAACAAGACTTTAAAATTTGAAAGACATGTTTCGGCAACTCCTGTACCATCGTCAGTTTACGGATGGATTTTCAATGATGAACAATGGATGTTCATCATTGTAAATCCATCCGTAAACTGACGATGGCACAGGAGTTGCCGAAACATGTCTTTCAAATTTAAAAGTCTTGTTCTCTTCATCAAGATTGCTTTTATTTCGTAATTCTGTTTTAGCTAATTCAACTTAAGGCCAACTGAAAATAAATGACGTCTCAATAGCACAGTAAAGTGGTTTTTAAAGGAGTTTCCAAGCAAATTTATGCTTATTCTAGCTTTGGTTTAATACGGTCTCACGAGTCGTCAACCGGGTCTTTTGCGCTTAAGAATTCGCCTTCTTTCTTGAGCGGGGTAATGAAACATCCACACTAAAACAATCAAGATGTGCACGTGCTTTGCCGGTTTATTGCATTTCATACTTTACTTTGAAAAGGTTTTTTTTGTCTTCAAACTGAAGTTATCGTTTCTTGGGTTGAGGCGCATCTGATACCTGACATTGCAAAGCGAGTATATTTTTGGAAAATGGAAATGAGCGAGCTGTTTCGCAGAATCTTTTTGGCTTCTTTCGCTTTGCATGTGTTCATGATAACATGCATACTTGTTCATGTTCACGCACTGTTAGTCTTTGAAACACCTAGAACTATGATATCTTTAGAATTTGTTACGACGTGAAAATCCCGCTGTGGTTCTCCACGAGATCCAGGAATTCTGAAAGGAGAAACAGGACTGTATGAGAAAAAGAATTACAATAAAACTTACCCTGGAAAAGAAAGCACCTTAATCACAAGTTTACTCCTTTCCCAAGTTCGATGCCTTGGATAGTAATTGCATGAGCGATTGTACGGACGTGAGTAACAGTAACCGCGTCTCTGGACTTTCGCTTCTTTTTGAGGAAACCACGATAAGGAAGTAAGGTACCCGAGGTCAGTCAAGCTTCAAAACTGCGCCCCAAAAGTGAACTAAGTGGTAGGAGAAAACATGGGATTGAGGTCTCTTTTGATATGCTATGGTGGCTGGACTTCGTGCATCAGTTTTCAGTCTTCGATGAGGAGGAACCTTTTCAAACTGCGACTTTGATAGCCGTGAGCGGAGCTTCACAAGAGAGTGCGTTTTCAACTCAGGACTCCACAAAGCCGCAATATGAAACAGCAAAATTAAGGTAAACGTCCCTTTCTTTATCTGAATTTGAAACCATTAGCGCGAATTCATTTTTGGCAGTGTGGGTTGTTAATAAGGAAGTGACTTTAAATCGCAACTTTATATCCGTGGTTACCAAATTTTCTTACGGTGGTTGATTTAAAAGGGCCACGACGAAATTCACTTACCCTGATAACTAATCTTTCTGTCTCTTTCCAAGTCTGCTATCTTTATTAGCTCGTTCAGTTCATCACGTGGTATTTTGTTGTCCATATTCAGTATGATGTAGCGCAACTCCGCTGCTTCAATGAAACCTTTGTTATCGACATCAAAGATTCTGAAAGCCAACATCATATCAGCTTCTCTTTCGTCCGGTTTTTTCTGATCCTCCATCAACTTAACAAACTCTGGGAAGTCAATTACTCCGCTCCCTGGTGAGTCAAGGGAAGCAAGGATGCAATATTGAATGAATTTTTACAACTGATTGTATCTCGCTGCTCTCATTTCTTTTAGAGCGTTACGATTCTTCCGTAGAAATCTATGTCCCCTCTTAAAAACAGTTTAAATGCGTAAGCTGTTCACGTGTCTCTTTACCATGACAATAGCTGTGGTGATCACCGTCATCCACATCACCATCATCAACATCGTCATCGCCGAATCGTCATCGTAATCGTCATCGTCATCATCATCGTACCGTCACTGGTTTACACGCGCCACTTACAAGTTTCAACTTGTCTCATTAACAGCATCATCCAAAGCATTATCATCAATGCTATCATAAACTATCTTATTCTTTGGCCATTTAAGTGAGCTTCAGTAGATATAAAACACCTCAGGTCGTCTTCACCCATCACGGTCTGTTCGTGATTCATTACTGATTTACCTAGCCTATGTCATGTTCTATTTGAACTCTTATTTTATCGCTGGGCACAAGTCTCTTGGATTTAGAAAGACTTCGCAAAGAGAGGAACCGATGTAGAGACAAGCCCAGATCTTTGGCGCTTCTTCGAGGAAATGCGTCAGCGCCTTGGCACAGCCACTCTCGAGGCCAATAGTGCACAAAGATTTGGTATTATCAACAGAGTTGATAGCATAAATTGACCACCGTACAGGGATTCTAAAAGCTGACGTTTCGAGCGTTAGCCCTTCGTCAGAGCGAATAGAGCTAACGCTAACGAAGGGCTAACGCTAACGCCAACGCCAATGAAGGGCTAACGCTAACGCCAACGCTAACGAAGGGCTAACGCTCGAAACGTCAGCACTGTCAACTCTGTTGATGATACCAAATTTTTGTGTACTACTTCCCCACGGACGCAGCACCACAGTTTCTTCAGAAACTACCCCCTTCATTCAAAAGAAAATAGGGCGAGATGCAGGCAGTACTGATAAGCTGGACTTCTCACCATCATAATCCACGTTGTTTATCATCGTCTGCAGTTCTTCCTCTGTTGGGTTAAACCCCAGCGCCCGCATTATCGCGCACAATTCCCTCGTGGTGATAACTCCGTTATTATCTCGGTCGAACAGCAAAAAGGCATCTTTATATTCTTAGAAGATAAAAGAAATCAGTTGGATGAAGCGCAGCGCTTTCTCGATCTACAATCAACGCGGAAATAATTTCTTAATCGAACAAGCCTAGATGGAAAGAGAAAGGGATGGCAACTTGAGTATATAGCTTTGCCAGGGATTTAGACGAACAATACAATGAATAACGGGCGTTTTGGACTTCAAAATGTGTTATGGGAATATTATCAGTCGAACGATTACAGCAAACAGACTGTTGTGCTCTTGAATTCAAAGCAAGTATTTAAAGCAGGAAGCCATAGGATTTTTCATTGTGCTTGTGAAGTCGTCATATGTATTTCCTTAAGTTACCTTCAATTTGCTCATCAGAAAGGTTTTCCTAAACAGAGGAAAAGAAAATACCAATTACTGAAATCATTTTGACTCCAAGCTCGCTGCTGACAATAGACGGTTTTATTTAACGAAGTCAGGAAAACCAACTATACGGAGTGTGTGCGTTAATACTGTGTTTATAGTGAATGCATTTAGCTAATCCCAAGCTAGTTCACAGGCACTCCACTAAGTCCCAAGAAACAAATATACATAACATGACAAGAATCCCAACTGGCCGGGGAGGCAAACTAGTTGGCTATTTACAAAGATGACAGTGGGGTTAGCAAACTCTCTGAAGGAAAACAGTTGAATGTGATGGAGTATATTTAGTTAGTTGGGGAAAGCGAGAGAGGTTCCATAAACTTGGAGTTAAACCACACAACAATACTCATGCTCCTTCGTTTTACTGGGAGGGCGACCTGGAAATACTGTCTGCGTCAGTCTGCCAGAAAGGCCACGAAGCTTTATACGGCCACATGATCGTCACTTTTGCGACTTTAGGAGACGTTGCCCTGAATAAAGTCGAAATACCTCAATGAAAAAAACCTTTGCTTTGTGTATAAATTAAAGCTGTAGTCTGTATTTAGTATAAATTGGGATTTCAAGTAAATGCTTTCTTCTAAATTTTAAGTAGTTTAAGCCGGCCTACTTTGGCATCAGCCGGACTTATTGGGAGAGTAAATTGGGTACTTAATATGTATACATTTTAAATTAAATAGCCTTTATATAGCAGGCGGTCATCTGTTTTCGTTCAGAACACATAAGGACATTTAGAAGGTTTGCTGAAGTTTGTTTTGAGTAAATTAGAATTAAATCAACATGTTTTTAATTCAGGCACTATTAAACGTTCGGAATGAGAACAAAAATTTATGTTGGTATGGTTGGGGCTGAGAATAGAAGGATTTTTTATTGTGCAATCATTATTATATATTCCATTTCCTATCTTGTGACCGGCTCCATTGGGCCGGCGAGAAAGGAAACTCACGCAGACAGCTGCGTCAATAATTTTAATCAGATAGACCACTTATGGTGCGAAAGAAAAAGTGGGGTTTGCCTTAAAAACTAAATGCCTCGCTGAGTTAACTCATAAATGGTAGCAGGTTGTTCTTAAAATACTGTAAAAATACAGTAAAAGCAATTTCGACACTGTAGTTTTTGGCATCTGTTTTTCTGGTTTGATTGACAGCCTGGAAAAGTTCCGTTCTAACTTGAACTCCAGCCTTAAATTATTAGCGGGCATTAGCATAAAGAGTCCTGTGAAAACACTTATTTTGTCCGTTACCAATATATGTTTGAAGATGTTAAATAATTATGACATAGGGATTGGCTACGGTTTTTGGAAGCCGGAATTCCCTTTAATTAGCTAGGTGGGGATTTCTGGCGTGAAAACCTGTGAAAATAAATTGAGCTGTTTACCAGTTTGTTTTAATACCAAAAATTTAAAGCTCACTTTGAAAAAAACTTGAATTTAACTCTGGGAGCAAACGTTTTTATTTTAGGGATATTTCGTAAGCAATTATCTCTTTAGAGTTAAATCTAGATGTGAATAAGAATAAATAAAACTCAGTGATAGTACGGTTTTCTTCTATACGTGATGGTGTTATTACAAAAGGGCACATTTTGTTGAAATTTGCTTTCTAGAGCTGCTGCAGACGGTTGTTTTTAATTTTGTATCCCCATTCGGTTCCGCCCACCTCAACTCTCTTGCTTGCAAATTCCGTTAAAACTTCAAATTACTGGACTGTAAAAAGGTAATCAGCTTCTCCCTACAATTACCTCGTCGTGAGATCCCAAAATTTGACATTCACCTTATATATTTTACTTAAATATTAATCGAATATGTTAGAAAAGCGCTGATATATGGCTTTGAAATATCTACTTAAAATGTTTGTTTGCCTACTAAATTACAACTTACCATGGCTGGTTAGTTATGCGCTACCATAGACTGAAGGCCTCTTCACTGACGGTGCTGTTTCTTGGAGAAATTCGCTGACAACATCGTGTTTATAACTTTGTATTCTAATGACACACCATCAGGAGATTTTCTATTGGTTCTCAGGGAAGCGTCTTTATCAAAGATCACAGGTTACTTTCCAGACAAATGTCAAGTCCAGCAGTTGTATTAGGATGTTTAGGAGCCAGATATTGGCGTAACATAACTAACTAGCAAAAGACGTAAAAAGGATCGGTGGAGAGACTAATGTTAACTACATCAGTAGCCAAATTTTACTTTGACCTTTGTCATTACTATTGTTGCTAAAATGATGGCCATGGGATGTGACTCACCGAAGAAGATTTATTTTTGATAAGACCCGGTAGATATAAAAGAATAAAACTCTGTGTATCCTGTAATTGTAATATCGCTGATGTAACTGGAAAGCGTCTTAACAATTAACCCTTCTCTACCCTTCACGAAGTCTACCCAGCAAATATTTTTTGAGCTAAAGGAACGGGAATAAGTACCAATTGCCACTCCCTTTTACGATCATAACCGAGATATTGCTTGCAGGCGACCCCCCACCCCCACCCCCGCCCCCCGCCCCGTCCTCCCATCCCCAATTTCATCTTGATGCCTTCGTCCATGGTGTGTGGTTCTAACATTTAGTTTTCTGGAACCTGAAGCGTGATGATTTATCAAAATGAATGCTGCAGATCGGTCATTTCTTTGTGGTTCTAGCCATTTTGAAATTCCCGCCATCAATGAGGTCATCGATGTTGCGTGACGTTTGGCCGCGGTTTCATGAAATATTCTTCTGGCATTCTCCCATGGAGTATATACCTTCTTCTACAACAATGTTACAACGTTTGGCAAACTACTTAGGAAATATATTGTCCATGCTATAAAAGTAAATGGGACGTTTAGCGGAGGTAAACGTAAGTTTTCCTTGATAAATCGTTCCTCAAAGCCCGCGCGAGGAGCGTGTTGAAACTTCATTGAATTGCTAATGTATTCAAACATGCCATGCGCACGCCGTTCAGAAAGTTGACGAAGAAAGATGAAACAAAATGTCGCTCATTGAAGCTCGTTTTCCAGCTTAAAATCTTACCAAGACAAATCCTTGTCTTCAAGCTACTTCAATACTTGCTGTTGAAAACCATCTTGAGAAGTCAAGAACGACGAAACGTCTGTCGGACTTTGACGAAGGCCCAAAATACACGAACACGTGGAGAGGAAATTTATGGACTCTCAGAGCTCGACAACTTGGAACCATTGAATCACTCGGGTAAGTATCTTTATAAAGCTGCTTTCTTTAAGTATTACAAACAATGTAATGTAGTTTGAGATTAGACGGTTTTTTTTTTGTCACGCTTTACGATTTCTAGCAAACAACATGTACATTTGTCAAAGCTTCCAGCTAGTTTTCTGTGTTTACTAGGCATAGCCGAGGGAATATTAGAGAGATTTAGCATCGCGTTTACGGCAAACGGCAAACGTCAGGCTGAAATTTTCCGTTTACCAAAAACTCGTGAAATTTATTTGGTTTCAGCTTATATTTTGCCTGTTAGCTACAGCTATAGAGTAACTTCTAAAAACAGAGAAATAAGCTAGAATAAGAGAGTTTTCTTGGTTTATGACAAGCAGCAGCCGGCATGTACTAAAACCCGAAACAACGAAACGAAACGACCGAAACGAAACGACCGAAACAATGTGATTACATGGATTTTTGGTCCCCTATATTCTGTCCTTGTAATTCACAATCTCCTCCCCTACTATACAGTTTAAACGTAGACGTCTCAGGTAGACAAGTAGCCAAGTAGCGATACTGACTGAGACGTTATCAGTGAATACTTCTTTCCCTAACTTTTCAATTATTTTCCTTTCTTTTCTTTTCCCATCTGCTTTGGTCGGTGCTCCGCCCTAAAAATACATAAAAAAATACGAAACCACTTTCTTTCTTAAAGTCCTAAATGTAAGATAATTCTGTCTTTTGCTGGCTCGTGGCTTCGTTTAGTTCGTTTCGCTTGTTTCAGTGGCTTCATTTAGTTCGTTTCGGTGGTTTCGTTTCGTTGTTTCGGGTTTTAGTACATGCCGCAGCAGCCTGCCGTTTGCGTTTGCGGTTGGCCGTAAACGCGATGCTAAATCTCTCTATTATGAAATAATACACGCAACAGTTACAGGAAAGAACTGTTAAGTAGCCTCAGAGTTAGAACCACTGTATTAGCACCACAGTGAAGCAAGGTATCACAAGTTATCATAAGCCAGGATGAGTAACATTTTGCCATTTAGTGATTCGGTTGGCGGACGCCAAGGGAAAAGTGTTCTTGATTTTTGCTGTAAATAATATAGGCATGCAGGCTTATCACCAAACAGGTAGAATCAAGAACACTTCTGTCTATAGTCAAACAGAAATGTCCCCATATTTTAAGATAGTTACTGCACAGGCAGCCCAATCGTGGTGTGTCATCAAAAATTGACCGTTAAAAACCTAGAATTCCAACAAACCGAGTAGCGGTGGAAATATTTATATTCTAGTCAAATAAAGCCTTCCTAACTTCACTCTACTGTTTCTTGTCCCTTTCTGGGACGTCTAAATGCAATATCACCACTTTTTTAAATCCCAGGTCCCGGTTGTTCAAAGGCTGGATAGCACTATCCACCGGATAAATACCTATCCAATGGATAGTGCAATTAGCTTTCCCAATACTTATCCGCTGGATAGTGATTTATCCGGTGGATACCGCTATCCAACGTTTGAACAACCCGGGCCAGGTCACCGTCCATTCTAAATAAAGGGAAGGCTGGTGACTCAAGATCAAACTAGTTGCCGTTCGAAGGCCAGTAAATTCCCAAAACAGCAGAATATCTGCTTCAAATCACCAGCAGTGGCCACGTAGATAAATTTCCTTTCTTTCTTAGCCAACTTGCCTGAAAATTCGACCAATACAAACAGGGAATTGGTCATTTCATCCCTCAAATTTGACCAATTCAGCGACCCCATGATGCGTGATCCTTCTTGTCTGTAGACCAGCTTCAAATGTCCTGGCTTAGTGACCGCGGCTGCTCAGCAAAAGGGGTACTTACATGGGGGAGGGATGGTCATTTTGTCCACATGCACTCCACTGTGCTGGGGGAGTGCGATGCGTTAGATTTGACTGGAAATAAAAATGTGTTTAATAGCCCGCGTGCTACAAAGCCCGCGTAAATATTCCACCCGCGATGCTGTGAAAGGTCGCGAAATAGTGAGTTTTTGAATTCAGCAGACTCAACAGATTTCGCTGTCTTTAGCAACTTCACATGGCATGTCTTCAGTATGACTTCACAGTAATTTTGCCTCATTTTTAAGGCCATATCGTGGCAAGCTATCAACAGTTCTTTTCAAAGCTATATATTCCACTCGAACAAATTAGATCTACCTGCAATCCTCGTTGTTTGCGGTCATTTCTGATGGCGTTTATGACAGTGGATTTGCCAGTTCCTGCCTGCCTGGTTATTGGGATATTTTGTGGATTCCTGGCAAATTCATAGACCTCGAGCTCAGCTTGTTCATTGGTCAACTTGTCACAAAACATAGCAACACTTTCCACACAGATTCAACTATAAAATTAACTTTTCATAACGTGTGGCTTTATAATACCGACGGAAAATTGTCGAAAAGCTCAAGCTCAAAACTATAAGGATGAATTTGCTGATACCTTGAAAATGAATGTGTATATAGCTAAGCCAGGACATTTGAATCTCATCTACGGACAAGAAGGATCATGCATCATGGAGTTGCCGAATTGGTCAAATTTGAGCGGCGAAACCAGCTATTCCCCGTTCGTGTTGGTTGAATTTTTGGTCAAGTTAGTGAAGAAAGAAAGGAAATTTATCTACAGTACTGTGCAAAAGTAATGAGAGCAAATTTCGACGAAAATTTGTGCTTTGTTCTCATCGAAATTCCGCGAAAATTCGCCATTTGGCATTTGAAATTTCGCGGAAGTCCCGAAAATTCGTAAGATTGCGCGAAATTTCGTTGAGGACATCGAAAAATTGAAGAAGCGAAATATCAACGAAAATTTGCGCTAAACTGAACGAAATATCAGCGAAATTTTGCAAAACTGATACACTTGCAGTGTTTTGGGGACAAAGCGAAACCGACCTACGTGTTTTGAAACAAAATATACTGAACTACTCGGTCCTATGTTACATAAAAGTTTATCAAATTGATTTTCATTCCCCGGAAAACATAAACATGAAGAAAGGCAATAATAAAAACAACACACTGTATTCAATCAGCCATCGATCCATGTAACCCACATTCCCATGTGTATGTTCGTGACCACGCTTTGCAGTATGTTTATAAACTCAATCTAATGCCTACAATTAAAAGGTTAAGAATCTGCCTCAGTTTGTAAACAACCTGAATGGATTGTTGTCACAGATTTTCCACAGCTCTGCCAAATCGCGCAAAAACTAAGTGGCCAATTATTACTGACATTTCATGTGAAAATTTGCTCCACCAAACGAAATGTTCCGCAAAATTTTGCTCTCCCAAATGAAATGGTGCACGAAATTTCTCTTTCTTAAACAAAATTTTGTGCGAAATTTTGCTGTCTGTGGAACAAAATGCCATGCAAAACTTCGCACGTCTGCACAAAATTTCAATGATATGGGAACAATAAGTGCATTGAAATATTGCCGAAAATTCGCTTCCTTTGAAATATCGCATAATTTCCGCAAATTTCGTCGAAATTCGCTCTCATTACTTTTGCACAGCACTGTATGCGGGTACTGCTGGTGATTTGAAGCGGGTACTCCGCATTTTTGGGAATTTACTGGCCTTCGAACAGTGACTGGTTCGATCTTGAATCACCAGCCTTCCCTTTATTTAGAATGGACAATGACCTGGGATTTAAAAAAAGCGGTGATATTGCATTTAGATGTCCCAGAAAGGACAAGAAACAGTAGAGTGAAGTTAGGAAGGCTTTATTTGACTAGAATATAAATATTTCCACCGCTACTCGGTTCATTGGAATTCTAGGTTTTTAACGGTCAATTTTTCTGTATCAACTTTTGATGACACACACCATGATTGGGCTGCCTATGGTTACTGCTGAATTTTAAAACTAATCACACACATTTTCACTTGTGCAGGGACAAACACAGATCAGAGCTTGATGGGAGTTACAACAGAAAACCTGACCACCAGCCTTTTGCTGAAGGTAAGCTTCTTAACTATCAGTATTTTTAGATAGTGTAGTACGTCTCATCAATATTTTGTGGTGCCGACTTGCTCAGCTGTTTCCCTGAAGAAAGTGTTCATGCATCATGCCATGGAGAAGTTTATAATCAATACTTTTTTTCTGGTGATTTGCGAGTGCTGTTATAGACTAGCATACCATCCATCTGTAGGATGAGCTTTTTTTGAGCCTTTAGTGTCTGAGATGTTTACACTGTATGTTAAAGTTGTAACAACTTTTGAAACGAACCCAAGATATGTACAATCTTGGACAAAACTACTTGAGAAAACTGGCCTCTTTGCATCCAAAAATCGTTCACGAAAACCTCTGGCTCGACAGTATTACTACAGTTACTTCCCCCTCCCCCTCCCCCTATTCAACGTTGAATTTAGGAAACAGCAATTCTTAGGGAAACGTTTAGGAACCACAAGCAACATTGAATTGGGGGAGGGGGGGTAGTGAAACTCAGTTGTTAGTGTTCTCACAAAAAGAGGCTTTGGAGCTCAATTTTCTCAACAGTTTTGTCGAAGATTGTGTACGAGACCTTTTCGGAATTTTCTTTGTAGCGCACAAGTTCAAAGGATTAGGAAGCTGATTTTAGTCACCTATCTGGGGCTGTTATAAAATAGAGCTGTGTTGGTTTAATATTTTATTTCGTGGAAATATAATGATCCGAAAAGTAGATTCCCAAGTTTATGAAATTTCAGCAAATTATGCGTGGTATACGAGAAAAACAGCTATTTTGCAAAGCGACATTTCTGTCACTTTTGGCATGTGGTCCTCATCCTGGGTAAAGCATTAGGTCATTTGTCTTAATAAAGACATTACTGATAAATGTGAAACGTAACTAATGAGTGTGCGATGGCAAATGGTCACATCCCGCAGGAGCAGCCGTTCCAAATCCCGGCAACACATGTTTCGTTTAAGCGGCTATATTAGCGGATATCTAAGCATCCCGTTCAGTATATGACGGTTAACTTAGCAAAAGACACGACATGAATCGATAAAACAACAATTAACAGACAATTTTAACGGTTAACAACAGATGCAAAACAAGACAATAGACCAGCACTTCTGTTTAGTGTAAAACCACTGTTAACCATTGTTAAACCATTGGTCCAAAATCAAAGCATCTAACCCTTTTAATCATTTTGTGGATCCAAAAATGACATATTTGGTTTTCCTGTGAGGCGGTAGCAGCATTTAGTCCACTGCAACACACGATTCACACTTGCGAGACATGTGTCACGCACAGAATACATTGTGACAAGAAAATTATGGAATTACGTGACGAAACATCGCTTTGTTGTGACCTGTTTGGCACTAACAAATGTGCATTTTACACCTAACTACTGAAACAGCTTGTAGCTTTTACTTTGGTGAAATGGTGACGAACATAGCGTCATCTATCGTCTCGATACCTTTCCCAAGCCAAGAAAGTTGTATATTTTTGCTATTGGGCATGTTCAAAAGCATTTTCTACGTCAGTAGTGTGGATGGAAGCCACTGTTAAGTACACGTTTGCTGAAAATGCAATGTTCAACTGCCTTTATGGGTCAGTTTAGCCCATATTAATGATGCTACTCTCCACTGTTACTTAAAAGCAGAGAAACATCAAAGCAAATGCTTTCTAGGAGTCTCAAAAAATATGCATAATGTCTCTAAATAAGACATAACTTCTTGTCTAACCAACTGGAGTTTTTAACGACCACATGTTCCAATAATCAATGGCAAAAGCAGCTTACTGGACTGCGTGCGTCACACCTTTTTCACAACTTCACTGTTATACAATCTTGGACAAAACTACTTGACAAAACTGGCCTCTTTGCGTCCAAAAATCGTTCACAAAAACCTCTGGCTCAACAGTATTACTACAGTTACTTCCCCCTGCCCCTCCCCCTATTCAATGTTGAATTTAGGAAGCTGCAATTCTTAGGGAAATGTTTAGGAACCACAAGCAACACTGAATTGGGGGAGGGGGGGTAGTGAAACTCGGTTGTTAGTGTTCTCACAAAAAGAGGCTTTGGAGCTCAATTTTCCCAACAGTTTTGTCCAAGATTGTAGTTGATGTAATAAAAGGTTGCCACTGAGGTTTGGATTTACTAATGAAATTCTGTTGTATTTTGATGCAGAATATAACAAAGACAAAACTGCAAAAGGATACTTCAAACATCAGAGGAAAGCAAGACTCAAGCAAGATCAAGCAAGAAAGAGACTCAGGACTTTGACAAGGAGTAGAGGTAGAGAGACTAATTTCAACTTAGAAGCTAGGATAAATATTACTGTAAAACGAAATGCAATTTATGATCATATACTTGTAAAACAGCAGTGGACCACGGTAGCCAATTTTGTGCAAAATTACTGCTTGGAATACAGGCCACAAAAGTATGGGAAGTGAACACCAGAGAAAAAAAATATTTATGTTCAAACACATTTTTCCAGGTAGAACCATGAAACTGCATGTCAAACATTGATGAGGATTTGTCTTTCGATATGGGTTTGACAATTTAACACAACCTTAAAAGTGGACAACGACTGATGTTTACTTGAACAAGGGAGTGTCAAATTATGACACCAGAAATTAAATTAAAGGAATAACATGGAAGCAGAAAAACAGCTTTGGAAATTAAGTAAAAATTGAAACACTTCGTTGGCTTATTGCTTTTGTCATTTTATTTTTGTGAAATTTAAATTCGAAGCGGTGGATTTGGAGCCGAAAATGAAAATTTGCATTTAGACATCATAAGGAGAAAAAGATCATCAAGGCACTACTAAGTCATGATCAAATTATTCAACAAACTGATTGAAAAAATAAACACAAACTGGAGGCAGTCATGATGTAAGAGTTCCAAGTCATACGGTCAGTTTTCTTCAGGCTTTGCAAATTTGGAGGCTTCATGTAAAGGGTGTGGTTTGGACGTGGGAACAGGTGATCTTATGTTGGGGTGATCATGCGGCTTAGTGTGCGGCTAAATACGAGTATATTCCAACCTTTCTGAGTGGTTTAATTGTAAAAAAGTATCTTCATTTATGTCTCGGTTCTTATCTTGTAATACCTAGCTTTCCATGGTACAGCTTTGCCAACTGGCTTAGGCTTTGGACACTGTCTAACTATATAAATGTAACGTACAAGGTTCGAGTCACATTTCTGGTAGTTGTACTACTCACTGCAAAGTCAATCTTGTGATTTCACCCTCCCTCCCTCCCTGTAGGAGGTCATTGTGCTTATTCAGTAAACTTGGGGACACTTCTCTAGACTGGTGCCTGGTGAAATCTGCACAGCGACTTCCCCAACCAAGTTCCATTGTTTGTTTTTGTTATTTTTCTACTGGCCAACAGTCTTGTCTGATCTAGCTCTGCCAGGGAGATAGGTGAGGCCTTATAGGTTTTCTAGTCACTAGGTGTTTGCTTGTTGCTGGCCTAAGGTTTCAGCTCATAGTGCTGCTGCAGTAGCATGTTGCTGGCCAAGGTTACAGCTTGCAGTGCTTGTTTTCCCTGTCCTACCAATACTCTTCTTAAAGGACCACGCTCAACCATGAGCCATTGCGCGCGAGCGCTTTCATCGGCGCCATTTTCTGTATGACAGAAAATACGATTCTGCGATAGGTGAACTTCCATCTGGCTCCATCGGCCGTATTATCTGCTTACGTTAGTTGTGATATTTGTGAATAGCTTTTTTGACATTTAATTCGCGGATTTGTATAGTTATTTCTTCGTTATTATCGTATGAAGTTCTGAATGAAGCCGCCAGTTGAAAAGAGGTCGCCGGCCGAGGCCAGAGGACCGACATATTGTTTGGCTTTCCTACATTTAAGCTATGGAACGACAGGAAACAAGTTTCTGGGTTCGCAAATAATTCAAACAGCGAAATTTGCTTAGGTCCTGCATGGATTTATGCTCAGTTGTATGGATGAGAGCAGATCTTCTAAAAGAAAACGAGCTCGTTTGCAGGATTCGTCCGCCATTTATAACCCGATTTCATGTAAGTGCTTATCAGTTTGTATTATCACTTGGCTTTCTTATTCTGTAATAATTACTGTTGTCAAGTGTTGTAAAACCCAATAAAACATAGCCCTGCGATTTTGTGTCGCTCAAATGCACTGCTTGGAGGAGGTTGACGTTGATTTATCACAACTTGTTTATTTATATTCTTACACGGCTTTGAAATGCTGCCACACACACAACTCGCCAAGCATCTCAAACCGGCATCTCTGCGCACACATTCCCGATATTTTCCTGTTTTTCGACTGCATGTATTCTTGCACTGGCAGATCTATACAGAGTGGAGAGCAACGCAAATTCTTAGTCGTTTATATCCAACAAATCGCTAATCAAAACTCGACATACGCGCTCCTTCATTCATTGCATCTCACTCTGCTTGGAAGAGCTTGAGAAGGCCCCACTTCCTCGTGACCAGTGCTCTCTGGGCGAGCTATAGGAGACTGCTGTAACGGTTAACAGGTCTTTTTTCATAACCCAAATCACTATTGTCGCCAGTAACATCGAAGGAACTTTCCTCCTGTCCTTCGATCGTTCGATTTTTCTCCCACGTGTTCTTATGAGTCTTACGGGACGGCCGATTTCCCGGATGATAACATCAACAGAGGCGCGCAATGACTTTTGGTTGATCGTGGCCCTTTAAGTTAGTGTGTTGCTGGCCTCAGGTGTGCTGTCACAGCAGTGTGCCCTAGGTTGCAGCTCATGGTGCCAATAGAAGTGAGGCCTTGAAATGGTCATGCAAGTGAAGTCGCATGTCATGCCAATCACTGAGTGGTGTCCCCCCATTATGCCAAAACAGGTGTAATATGTGTAGTGCTCATGAATTCAGTTAAGCAGTCAGTTATTGAATACAAAGTCAGTTAAACGTTTTTCTGGAACTGTGACGTTTATAATCGAACAAAATTTGAGGAATTAGAATTGTTTATAGGAAGCATACACCCACATTTTGCATTTTATCTGTCATGGCCGGAAACCATTTAAATTTTTTGGCAGTTGTTATCAGCGATCTAAGACAAACACAGATTTCTGTGAAGTCCTCTGCCCAAATGGTCATGTTGCTGCGAGCTAAGAAATGTGAAGGCGCTAGTCCTGATCAGTACTTTTCATTACAATCGTTATTTTTCTGCAAGCATTTCTGGTATCTCGACCCTTGATGACGAAACGTATGATTTATTTGTACGGCTGATTAAAGGAGAGTTTGCCGTCCCTGTCAGGAGCAGGACAAACAAACAAAAGTCAGCACTCATACGGTTTTGGAGAAACAGAGACAACTTGTCCCTACATGGAGGAATGCTGTGTTTTAATTATTGAAAGAGAGTTGTAAAGAAAGAGGGTCTACATGATGTTGTGAAAAAGATGTATAAGTAGTCTAAAAGTTCAGGTGTCCGAAAAGTCTATCACAGACTTAAAAACAGTAACAGGGGCATTGGGGAGAGAGACATCCACAAAGTGCTTGCCAAATGGTCTATTCAGGTGCAACAGTCCCTTTGAAAACAAAGCAAGGCTTTGCCCAGTCCGTGCCCGAACTGTCCAAATTCACCATCAGATAGACTTGGTAGACGTGTACAGGTTATGCACTTAGTACAACGGGAAAGCATACAGGTATGTTCTGTCAATCCTTGACCTGTTCAGCCGGTAGCATTGGTTAGCACATGGCGCGTAAATTGCTTCATATTTACAGAGAGCATGGAGTGCCACACATCATTCAGCATGACCAAGGGCGTGAATTTGAAGGAGTGGTAACAGAATTGTGTAAGAAGCTAAGCATCAAAGTGGTTAAAGGTCATCCCTATCACTCCCAATGGCAAGGAAAAGTTGAGAGGGCACATCAGTCACTTAAAAGCTTGTGTCAACTGGATTAAGTTACGACCGAAGTTCGCCAGATCCTTAAACGAGGACCCAGAAGAAGAGCTCTCCTGGAAATCTCCCTTCAAGGTTTATTATGGTCATAAGCCAAATGTTGCTGTTACAGGAAACCTGAATATGCAAGAGTGGGATATAGTGCCAAATAAATATCACAAAACTATACACTTAACTTAACTCCCGTCCCAGAGACTATTTAGAACATGAAAAAAAACTTTCTGCAATCAGGAATTTGGTGTTATCAACAACATGAAGATGTGCCAACGGCATGGTGGCATGTTGAGAAAGAAACAATCCCCCATTGATTTACAAAGTAGACGAGACTATTCTGATTCACTATCCTTCTGCAATAAGCTATACAAGCACTTTTTAGCTTTCTTAATAATGGAGTCAATGTGACAGTTCATTTCAAATCATTGGAGATGTTAAGACCTAGTATTTTGGCACTAGTAACTAAATCAGTAGGCATGCCATTAACAACAACTGGATGGAAAGAAGTAGGGTTGTTGGTGTTAAAGGTTATAAGCAGTTCTTTGCATTTCGCCTCGTTTAGTTGAAACTTATCCACGGTTGCACGGCTTGCTAGGGTGTCAACAGCAGCTTGAATGTGACTGTCTTGGTTCTTGCTTATCGTCTCTGAAATAGTGGTGTCATCAACATACTTCCAGAGATCGGTGCCAGGAACATCGAGCTCGTTGATCATGATGATAAACAGCCACGGCCCTAGTTTTTGTACCTTGAGGAACCCCTGCTGGGACTGCACCCCATTCCGAAAAGCAGTCGTGGCCGAGTTTAACACGCTGTTTGTTGAGAGGTGAGAAAGTCGGTAATCCATGAGATGACAGCATCAGGGATGTTATATGTACCCAGCTTCCTGACCAAAATCTGGTGGTCGATGAGGTCAAAAGCTTTTTTTAAAATCATAGGGAATCACCCTCACAGACGCCCTGTTACCGTCAGTAGCACTGTACCAGGCATGAGTCATACTAGTTAGGGCTTCAGTGGTACTTGAACCGGGAACAGTGCCAAACTGCCGAGGGTTGACCTTTGCAAGTACAGCTGGTTTAACATAACAGTTATTAATGGTTATTGTGCATTCCTTACTTTGAAGGTAATGAATGCGTTGTATTTTACTATTAATAATCTTGTGGCCCTCCCCTATGCTTTTCATAACTAGTTTAATATCCTGTGCAAAGAAAGTAACTTGAAAAAGTGACTTCACTCTATGTCCCCCCACACACATACATACACACATCTTGCTACTCATCCTGACTCCACTTCTTCCTGATGGCTACACAAACCAGAAGTTTTAGTTACGCTCAAGACACTGTTGCCTTCTCAAGAGTGTCTCTGACCGTATTAAAATGGAAGATGCTCTTTTCTGGTATAAATGTCTTATCCTCCACCAGTTAGCAGGAAGTGAGCAAAGACTGAACCCATGACCTTTGCGATACCAGTGCAGTGCTCTACCAAACTGTAGTCGTTGATGTTTAGTCACCAGTCTCTTTTTTGTCTTGCTTGCTTTTTTATTGACATCATGTATGTTGTGTCAAAAACTTGCTGGTTCATGTACATGTATGGTGCAGCTCTAAGATAAGCAAACCAAATAATGTAAATCACATGTTCAATTTTTTTTACACTCGGGTTACTGTCGCTTGTCTGGATCATTCTTGACAAGTGACTTTAGAGTGAAAAGGCCAGACATTACACTGTACATCTTGACCTACCATGATTGTATGTACCCAATAAAATATTACTTTGAATATTGATTCATTATTTATTTTTGACAGGTAAAGTGAATGCCATGGACAGAAAAACAACCAACACCAACTGCTACCCTCTGGGACGGAAAAGGTGAGTTGTTTTATTCAAACTAACTTGTTTCCATTTGATTCATTAGAGATCAGTGGTCCATGCAAACAAAATTACCATGGTAGTCTTTACACTAGGCTGTTAAATAAGACTTAAGAGCTGCTAAATTTTACTCTACTAAAATACACTATACATGTATGTGTGAAGTAAAATCTCAAGTCACCTTACTTTGCATCAGAAAGATGTGAGAAAGATGAAACAATTCAAGAAAGTTTCAAGTGACTTCTACTGTCCTTGTAACAGTCTTGGCCAACTTGCAGTTTCTTGAGTTTTGAGGTAGATGAAGCATTTCAGTCAATCTTACATGTAAAAAGAGCAGTTGCCTGTAAGGATCAAGAACCGCATTTCACCCACCACTTGGTCGCATTTCTGATATTTCGTCTGAAGATATCCTATTTTAAAGTTTCAAGTTATTTTTGGCAAAAATTGCAAGATTTTGAAGATGTGGCGTAGGTGCAGTTAAAAAAAAATAGTTGATCAAAATGAAGATATTTTGTAAAGTCTTTAAAGCTGGACAAAGCAATCCACCTCTTGTGTCTGCTTGCTTTTAAAGCTGCATTCTATGATATAACAAATGTTTGGGTTACGCTTATATACAAAGCACACAGGAGAACATACACTGTATAATTTATACAGTATGTGGATATAGTTTGTGAAAAATAATGCCATAGCAGGGCTGTCACTAAAAATAATTTTTGAAGTAGGTGAGATTGACAAAATAGCCGGGAATTCAAGTTGCTGTAGTGAAGTCAACATGGTGATTTTATATCAAAATAGCCAGCCCTGCACTGGTGACCGTTGTTTAAAGAGAAATGTTTCAAATTTATTGCAGTGGTTTCTTTCTTTCAAAAAATTGTATCAGTGAGTTTGTTAGTACAGCCTCAAATTTAAAACAGATTCCTGGTGCTGCAGTTGTTGATGAGTACATTGTGTGTGTCTCTGCAGGATACAATGAACAAAGACAAGAGTGCTAGTACTGTGGGCCAAAGATGCAAACGGAGTGAACTTAATGAGGGAACAAAGGAATAAAGACAAGTAGAGTTACAGTGGACTAAAGATGCGACCAAAAGTATGGTGCACTTATTTAATGAAGAACAAAGAAAACAAAGGAAAAAGTCGAGTTACAGTGGACTGAAGAGGCAAACAAAAGTAAGGGACACTTGTTTCACTTGATTAGGCGCACAATGCAAAATTTGGCCAAGAAGTAACACTTAATCTCACAATGGTTCAAATACAGTTTTAGGTTTAGAGCGCAGCTGCCAATCATACATATACAATGTATCACTTCACAAAATTTTGATAGAATTTGCATGGCACCCATTTCACCTTCGGCTTTTTCTTAATGAAAGTACTCGGCAATGGCAACTTTGAAATGGCACTTTTTTCAAGAGCTTAAACCAACATTGAATGTGCAGTCCGATTCTCTTCGTGCTAAAGAATTCAAGTACCGGTAATTAGCTTGCCGCTATGTTATGCAAATTCGCTTCAACTTAGCCTTTTTACAAACCGCTTTTTATCATTAATTATGTAACCTTGATAATAGCGCAAGATGCACCGAAACGTCGGTTCCTATCACTCATATTTCTTGTTTCATGTATTTCTAAATCACTTCTTTTAAGAAAAGAGAAAATGTGATGTTTAAACAAAGCCACAAAATGGCACCAATTTCCAGCAATTTTCCAAAGAGAATTTCACAAAAAACAAAAGCTTTATTTCATTGAAAGAAAAATGGACCAAAGTGCACAAAAGCTACATTGCTCTTACTTCAGTGGAGAGTAGATGTCACAGATTGTCTGCTGCACAGAAAATGGTATTGTCCAGTGTAAGTGCTTGCAAGTCATCTTCAAAACATAGTTTTCTCGTGATCGGGTTCAGTTGAAAATAAGGAAGGCACATTTTTTCATGGCAAAGTGTGAAACTTGAGAAGAAACGAACATGACTAAATCATCAGCTTCTGATATGCAAAAAGTAAGACATAATTTTAGATGTACAGAATGGCTAGATGTTTTTTACACTTGTTCTGAAACCACCTACTTACCAAAAACAGATTTCAAATGAAGGATGATCCTCGCAGTTGTGATCGCAATTTATGCAATTGGGTAAAGAAGCCTGAAAAAAATTCCAGGACTTCAACAGGGTTTCAACCTGTGACCTCGCAATACCGGTGCAATGCTCTTAGCGACTGAGCTATGAAGCCTCTGACATTGGGAGCTGGTCAATTGTGTGTCCATATGTACCCGTGATAGAGATGAATATGAGTGTTGTATATGAAGTAAATTCATTTCTGCAGTTCTTATATGATTTACTTCATATACATCATTCACATTCATCTCTTTCATGGGAACTTATGAACCCACAATTGACCAGCTCCCAACGTCAGTGGCTTCTTAGCTCAGTTGGTTAGAGCATTGCACTGGTATCGTGAGGTCATGGGTTCAAACCCCTTTGAAGTCCTGAATTTTTTCAGGCTTCTTTACGCAATTACATTAATTGCAATCACAACTGCAAGGATCATTCATTTGACTTCATTTCTGCAGTTCCTATATGATTCACTTCATATACATCATTCACAAAAATAGATTTTTTCCAAATTTTTTCAGTTAAAGGATAATGTGATATTGATGTTCACCTGGCATTCTGCACAGATGTACAGTGTAATACACTGTAGTAGTTACAGTTATACTCTTGACTTTGATCAGGTTAGTGGGTCGATCGACAGTTTTTCAGAAATCTTTGTTAGAAGAGCTCCTAGCATTGATAAGTTTCTCAAATTTTCCAAAAATTTCTATTGAATCAACTATTGAATCAATTTCATTTTTTGGGGGGTTAAAAAATTAAATTTGTTTAATATTGGTTTTACACTAAACCACATGGCATGGCCTTCCACTATTAGTTTTGGAGGCTACCAATTTTTTTCCCCCCAGTTTCTGGCTTTCTTTTATATCTGAGATTTATACATGGTTTCTTGATTAACAATTTTCTCATGTACTTCTTTGATTATTAATTTGCTGATTTTGTGCTCCTGGGATCATGCTATCATTTTGTGATGGAATGATTGGAATGTCAGACATAGATTTTGTTTATTTCAGCTTAAAAAAGAATGATGAAGTACAATGTAATTCAAGTGATTGCAGACTATTCTTGGCATTACTGGTGTGTCAAAACTCATGCTCAATTGTGCTTCAAATTTTAAATGAAGTTAAATTACTTTGATAACTAAACCACACTACATGGCCTTCCACTGTTAGTTTTGGAGGCTACCAATTTTTTTCCTGCCAGTTTCTGGCTTTCTTTTATATCTGAGATTTATACATTGTTTCTTGATTAACAATTTTATTGTGTACTTCTTTGATTATGAATTTGCTTTATACTCCCAGGATCATGCTATTATTTTGTGATGGAATGATTGGAATGTCAGACATAGATTTTGTTTATTTCAGCTTAAAAAAAATTGATGAAGTACAATGTAATTCAAGTGATTGGAGACTATTCTTGACATTACTGGTGTGTCAAAATTCATGCTCAATTGTCATACAGTTTTTATTTGAAGTCAAATTACTTCTACATTTCAGCAAGAATTTGCTGAGAAATGGTGGGATCATTGTCTGAAGAAGTACCTAAACATCAAACATTTTTCCCATGTCCCACCAGAGCACATATTTCTGAAAAAATGTAGGCTCTGTTCGTGTTAAAATAATCATACAGTGAACTCATAAATTACACAATAATTTGGCAAAAACTCCATAAATTGTACATCTAATTGAAACTTCAAACCTTGAGTGTAACCCAGGTTGTCCTAGCAAGTGCAATCAAAATTGAAGTGTTATGTCGTTTCATCTAACAGTCTTAAATTCAAGTCTGCATTGTTAGTTTCATGCACCATGGATAAACATCTCTCGCTTGCCAAATTTATTCATTCATTCAACTATTTTATTTGTTGAAGGAACCTTTGTTCAAAAGAAAACTATTTACTCCGTCTGGATAATCTGAAGTACCATAAATAAATTATAATAATAAATAAATAAAATAATAGCAGATTGAGAATGACAATGAAACAAAACGACCTCACTGTAACAGAACTTATCCAACAGACTCACAGAAGATCGACATCAGAATATCACCAACTTCTTTAATAATATATATGTGACATTAACACAAGCCATACCTAGTCTTCTTTTCGCCTCAAATACTAACGTGGCTTCTTTTACTTGATGTCCTCTCGTCAAAAGACCTACTGAGTTTCCTATTTAGGTAAATAGTAATACTGACTGTCAAAAATACTTACTAGTGAGAGCTACCACCCAAACTCACTCACCTGTCACAAAAACAGTCTGATTCTGCAGTATTCAGATCATGTACTCAACAACGGACAATCACGCTGTATGGATTACTGCTTCTGTTGTATTCAAATCATTTACTTAAAAACAGCCATCTTAGGGCTACACTCACCAGTGGACAATCACACTACACAGACTGCAGATACTGCTGTAATCAAACCATTTACTTGACAACAACCATCTAAGGGCTACACTCACCAGAGGACAATCACACTACACAGACTACTGATACTACTGTATTCAAACTATTTACTGAACAACAACCATCTAAGAGCTACACTCACCAATGGACAATCATACAACACAGACTACAGATACTGCTGTAATCAAACCATTTACTGAACAACAATTATCTAAGGGCTACACTCACCAGTGGACAATCACACTACAGAGACTACTGATACTACTGTATTCAAACTATTTACTGAACAACAACCATCTAAGAGCTACACTCACCAGTGGACAATCACACAACACAGACTAGATACTGCTGTAATCAAACCATTTACTTGACAACAACCATCTAAGGGCTACACTCACCAAAGGAGAATCACACTACAAAGACTAGAGATACTATTGTATTCAAACCATTTACTAAAGAGGAACCATTTAAAGGGCTACACTCGCCAGTGGGCAATCACACTACACAGACTACAGGTACTGCTGTAATCAAACCATTATTTTACTTGACAACAACCATCTAAGGGCTACACTCACCAATGGACAATCACACTACAAAGACTACAGATACTATTGTATTCAAACCAATTACTAAAGAGGAACCATTTTAAGGGCTACACTCGCCAGTGGGCAATCACACTACACAGACTACAGGTACTGCTGTAATTAAACCATTTACTGAACAACAAGCATCTTAGGGCTACACTCACCAGAGGACAATCGCACTACACAGACTACTGATACTACTGTATTCAAACTATTTACTGAACAACAACCATCTACGAGCTACACTCACCAGTGGACAATCATACAACACAGACTACAGATACTGCTGTAATCAAACCATTAACTGAACAACAACTAACAAAGGGCTACACTCACCAGTGGACAATCACACTACATAGACTACGAATACTGCTGTAAGTAGTATGGTACTTGGGGGTACGAGAACAGTTTTCATATTAGGTTATATTAGGTATAATTCAAGACGTGATTCTCAAAAAATCCCATTAATCTCGACGATTTCACTCTTAAATCTTTCAAAATATGACTATGGTTATGACTACACATCTATATTCATATTATTTATTCATTAAAAATATACATTGGGGGTACGAGGACAGTTTTCATAATAGGTTCAAACTAGGTAGAATTCAAGACGTGATTATCACAAAACCTCATAAAACAAGACGATCACACACATAATGCTATATTAATATGACTATGTGCTTGCTCACATAACATGATTCATATTATTTTTTTCATCTCAATTATACATTGGCGGTACGAGCACAGTTTTCATATTAGGTCTAAATTGAATAACTCATTTGATTTTCACATAATGTGTTGATATCACATGCAGAGATTTAGGGAGCGGGAGTGAAGATATAAGCATGAGAACGTAGTTTGAATAGCTTAGATCGAGCCCGGGATGGCAAGCGTATAAAATCTCATCGATGCTTGGTGGAGGAGCTTCGAAGAAGCGATGGCATCGATTTTCGTGATTATTTATGATTAAAATTTAATATGATTTCTTTTAATCAATCTATTACTTATGAAATTTATGGAAAAATCGCGTTCAAAATAAATGACAACCAAAAATGACCATATCACGTCTATATTTTATGACAACCAAAAATGACTAACTTGCGTTTGTATTTTATGATGGTCAAAAAGTGATTATATTGCGTTTCGAATTTATGATACCCAATAATAACTATTTCGGGTCTATATTTTATAACAACCAAAAATGACTATAATGCGTTTGAGATTTATGAGGCGTTTTCAATACATCCCCCATTTTGAGGCTTCTTAGACAGAGTTGAATTTTATGCTTCTTAAACTGGGTAGAATTTTAGCGCTCTGAGCAGGGGTGACCATTTTAGTCACACTTTCATTAAGGCTCTCAGCACGAGGTAACGTTTTGTTACCCTGTGAATTATGGCTCTCAGATTGGATATAAAGTGCGTTTGATATGGTTTAAATATATGATTATTAATCTTATTATAGAATGAGTTATGGTATGATCTTTCACTATTTCCTTAGAAAAGGAGAAAGAAAAATGAAATTTAAGAGTAAAAGAAAGAGAGAATTAAGAATAAAAGAGAAAGATATAATATAGTAAAACAAAGAAGAAAGACTTTCAAGATATAAAATAAAGGGAAATAATATTCAGAGTAAAACAAAGAAGAAAGACTTAAGAGTAAAATAAAGAGATATTCAGAGTAAAACAATGATAAAGATATTTAAGAGTAAAACAAAGATGTAATAGAGTAAAACAAAGAAGAAATACTTTTAAGATATAAAAGAAAGATAAAGACTTTTAATAGATAAATTGAAATAAACTTTTAATGAATAGAAACATATTGATCTAACATATTTATGAGAGAGCAACATTAATAATATTACAAAATAGCTCTCACAATAGTTAGTATATGAAAAAGAAAGATAAAGATTTTTAATAGATAAATTGAAATAAGCTTTTAAGATATAAATTAAAGATAAATACTTTTAATAAATCAAATGGTTGCCATAAGCCAAACAAATGACTTCCATTTTGTAATAGATATCACTTGTTATCCTATAATACACCAGCTTGTTTTCAAACAGAGTGCTACAATAGTGTAATGTTTTGATTTCTTTGGTGGTTTTTTCTATTCCACTATCTTTCAAATAGGAGTTAACAAATTAAATGATGCCCATATGCATAACTTGTGATTCCGTCTTGTAAAAGATATATTTTATCGTCAAAACACCTTAGTGATACTTTATTAATGTCATATGAGCCAATATCATGTTTTTGACTTCTAATTGTTTTCATCTTATGATGTATCTGTTTGTTTTCAAATAGAGTATTATAATAATTTTCATGCTCGATGTATTTTTTAATAACACATTTTCTGATACCTTTAGCAGTTTTTTCTCCTTTTCCGCTGTCTTTCAAATAGGAGTATATTTTAGAACGAAGCCCAACAAACTCTGTAATTATATCTCCAGCAGCTTCATCCTTAAATTTACCAATCACTTTTTTATTAGTTTTGTCATAAAATTGTGAATTAGTAGGATAATCACTATTATCAAATTTATTTTTATGATTCCTGAAATCATTATAGATATCTTCTGTTTGCATTTCATATGTGAGACTATCAGTATCAGTAAATAATAATTTTGCTTTGTCATTGTATTT
>OX419347.1:840000-860000 GCA_948470475.1 Galaxea fascicularis
AACGCTGAAGTTTTTAGTCCAACAAAACTGGTACTGATGCTGCGTTTTAAACCTCTTGGCTTCGTAGAAAATCGATTGCATTCGCGGGGTAAGGTGATCAAAGATCCTCACGTTAGATAAGTTGACACCTTCAGCAAGGCCAAGGTTAGCTGGGTGTAAGTTGTGAGACTCATTTCGCAGATTAATCACCTTGGTCCTTGCCAGTCGCCTAACGAATTTGCAAACAATTGGTTTTGGGCCACCATGCGCTTCCCTTGTTGGAACGCGATGTGCCATGTCGATGTCATGAATGGTGACTTCAGCTCCCATCTCCTGAAAAAGCTTGACACACAAGGAACTAGTTTCTTCTGCTGATTCTTTTTCTTTAATTTCCGGCAATCCGACGACTTTTAAGTTAAACTTGTAACTATACTCTTCAATCTCGTCGACGGCATGACCAATAGCATCAATCTTTGCAATCAGTTCATCCAGGCAAGAATGAGCTTGCTTTAATTCGGCTGTTGCGTTGGCTTGAAATAGAAGAAGTTCATCATATCGCTTACTAAAGAATTCAAGGCTTTTGGTATTCTCTCTGATGGTAGACTGGTCAGCATTAACAAGTCCCGATGAAGGTATCGGTTGCATTTGATCAAATTTCTCCTGAAGTTTTTGCATCGCTTGAGATAAGGATTCCACTTGGGCTTTTAGCACTTGGTTTTCCCTTTTGAGAACAGCTACTGATTCCGGCATTATGTTATTAACAATTAGAAACAAAACTAACAAAAAACGGAAGAGATTACAAAGCATTTAACAAACGAAAGACTGAATAACAACGGAGCTAAAATTTGTCGTCCATCTTGGCCCACTCACCACTGACCAATTCCTTTTCGAATTATTTTTACCCTCTTCAGGCATTCTAATTCCTTGTATACCATTTAATTCCATACAGTTCTCAGTGTGATCATTTAATACTCTCTCTGAACTGGAACATGTAAGACAATACATACAGAAGTGCTTTCTCTCCTTATGCTTTGTTTGATCATACATGAATTTATTGAAATCCTTGATTAGGACATAATGTTGTTTTTTATCATCTGTGATTAGTAAAAGATTCATGCTGTTTTCATTCTTTTCTTTTGATACCAATATTGGATATGGTTCTTGTTTCTTATAACCAAATAGATTGATATTAATATTATTCTGCTTCTCAATTTTGTTTATTTGATTGATTTTCACCGGAAATCCAATTCCCGACGAAGGTATCGGTTTCAATTAAAGTGTGAAGTGAAGTGTGAAAGAGTGTGAAGTGTTTCAATTATTTTTTTATCTCTTCTCTTAATCCTCTCAGTATGGCTATCTTGTGGATTTAGGTATCTGATGTGACATCATCTGAAGCACTCATTATTTATCTTTATTTTTGAGGTTAATAAGACCTTTTGCGCTATTTTGTAGCTCGCTTGGTAGTTCAATATAGGATTTTCCTTTCAGAGGTTTATATTTCACAACATTCAAGTAGTGATTATCAACAGATTTAACAGTCCAACCAGATCCCTCAGAAATCCATTGTGAAATTATATTCATAATACGTGCTTGTGATTCATCTAGAGATTTAGCAATTTCATTTTTATTTGTTATTGTTTCTGGATCGCTGTTAAAATAAGCTATCTTTTTTATTGGAACTCCATTACTGAATTTATTGAATGTTACCTCAAGTGTCTCCACAAATTTTAATCCTTTTAGAAGATCAAGAGCACCTTCAATGTGTCTATTAAGAGCCCACCTGGTAAATTTTAGTTCCAGGTGTTGCAACAGGCTTCCTTTTGATTTCATCTCCATACATTTCCTCTTCTCTGATTTTTTCACAACAGAGCTCTTTGATGCTTTTTTTTTCTGAACCTGGTTTGGTGTTTATAGGCTGTTCTTCAATGGAATCTCCAAATATTTCATCTAGTTTATATTTTTCAAGAGATGGCTTGATATTCCTGTGTGCTGGAATGACTTGACTCTATCAGAATTATCATGCTTCATAACTCTTGGTTTGGCCTTATTAGAATTATTCTGTTTCATCAACATTTTGATTTGCTTACTTTGCATCTTAATTAGCTGACTCTGTTTCTTCAATATTTCAAATAGCTGAGACTTACTCATATTTTCTAAATCCAATTTGTTGGTTTTTGAGGCTTCTTATCCATTTCCATCACCATATCTATTAATGTATATTTATTCATGTTTTCCAATTTTTTTCTATCAAGTTTCTCAGACATTTTCATAGCCATATCGACTAATTGACTATGATTCACATATTCCAAATTTTTTCTTTTCATTATATGGTTACATAAAAATATTGACAAATGTTTAAGTATTTATATACCATAAACTATATAAACAGAAATGTTTTTATCTAAACTATATATATAGATGGTTAGTATTCTAATGAATAACTCAATTTTTAAAATTCACCCTATTTATAATTTGTATGCATCAGATCAAAAAATGAAAACGGATATATGGTTTATTTTGTAAAAAGCTATACAGATAAATATCGGCTATGTTATGTACATCGATTTGTTTATGAATGTCATAATGGCCCAATTTCTCAAAAGCAAATCATTGAACATGTTAATAACAATAAGGAGGACAATAGATTATGCAACCTACAAATTACAACACAAAAAACAATCAGAAAAAAAAGATTATTCATTTAACGTTTATTCTAATGGTCGGAAAAATAAACAATGTGTGAGAGGTACTAATCTTAAAACAAAAGAAATCTTATAGTAACAGTATGTATTCAGCTCATCAATATCTTAATATTAGTATAAATCTTGTTAAATCTATCTGTAAAAATAATAGCAGATCTGCAACTTCGAAAAAAGATGGAGATCCTTATACATTTGAATACATTGAAAAAGATGAATTACCAGAAAATCATATTAAGATACCACAGAAAAGACAGCGAAGATTCACAGATGAAGAAGTCAAACAAAACTCATCAGAATCATTAAAACGATGGAATTTAAAAGAATACCAATGTCCTAAATGTGATATGATATTAACAAATAGATCTAAATACTATCACAATAAAACATAATTACACCTAAATTGGGTGGGCTTTTGTGATTTCATAATTTCTTTTCTTTTTTAGATTATTGTAGAAGAATAACAACTTGTACAATATTTTATTATCTTTAACATAGTAATTAATTAGAAATGGAAAGTATCTCAATAACGAAGACCTCTCAATAAATATATTACCATTCCTACAATAGCATCCAAAAAATTTTATTCGGTGTGATCCTCTATACTTACGCTGAAAATATTCTGATAATAATGCAATATTAAAAGTATACTGATCATCAAATAACCTATTAACATCATCAATATCAAAATATAATTTTCCATTATCAATATAACAGTTGATTTCTAGCCTAAGATTAAGCTTCTCAACATAAAATAATATGATTCTTCTTTTCATTACATTTATAATAGAAAACATTCTTTTACGCAATTGTTGTGTGTTTAGTATTTTTAACAAGAAATAATACAAAAAACCCCAGAAATAATGAATATTATAAAACCAGAAACAGCAAATATTTTTGGTCTCATATGATATCAACAACCAGCTTGACATGAAATTACCACTCAGTAGCTTTTGTTTGGATGGTCACGCTGAAGGATTCATTCACAGACTCGAAAGTTAGCACCACGGGAAGTATTGCCTAATAGTTTACATTTGAATGGTCACAGTTCAAGATTTCATCCTTAGACAAAAACGTCTTTACCATAGGGAAGTACAAAGTACTGTAGGATTTGATCCGCAGGCTCAAAACTTTGCACCACGGGAAAATACTCCCGTTGCTTTCATTGAATTGTCACACTCTACGATTTCATTCACAGACTGAAAATTGAGCTCCACGTACAGCTCAGAAGCTTACATTATTTTGATCCAGACTTATAAAAGATACCATGTAGAAATACGCTGTATAGCATACATGACAGTAGCCCAGGAAAATACTGCTCAGTGGCTTTTATTTGAATGGTCACAAATTAGGATTTCATCTACAGACTCAAAGTTTAGAACCACATTCTTAAGTGTACATGTACTTGTGAAAAACAGAGTCAGTACTGACCAACAGAAGGGTTTTACAGTATTCGCATGCCAGGCTACTCTTTATGATTCACATATTGCTGAAGAAATTCAGATTTTTGTTTTCATGATTAAGTATTTGAATTTCTCTGACTCATTCACAAGGCAAAAGTTTTATTCTTTCTCTGCAGTGTTTTTTTTTACAAGATTGAAACTCTGATTTCCAGAATAACAAACTTACTTTGCCTTTTAAAACAAATAAATGCCATGGATGAAATAATAAATTTTATTAGTATTTTCTTATTCGAGTGCTGTGAAATAAGTCGATAAAAATGATGATGTCGTGAGGTGCATCCAAATAATTGAAGCACAGATTTTATGAATACTGGTGTTCAGTTACGGTTCTTTCACGAACTGTGTTGATTGTGAGTCCGCGACTTTAAGCAAATGAGGTGGAGGTGGACCTCTGCAAGTATAGTTTCGGTTTCAGCCCTTCAGGTGTTCTGTGTTTCACAAGCATCAGCAGCTTTAAGTTTAGATGGATTCCATATTAAATCTCTGAGGTTATTGTGCTGTTCAAATGTGAAAGCTTGGCTTGTTGTCAAGACATACCTGTGGAAAAAATACATGGTGTACTGAGCAAAAATATTAGGCCATTTGGTGCAAACTTAGTTCGTTATCGAAATCAGTTAGGTGCATAATGTATGTAGATCCCTCTTTAGTCACGATGATGTACATTTCATGTACTGCTTAGTAGCTTTCAATTGAATGGTCACACTTAAGGATTTCATTCACAGGAGTAAGTCAACTGAAAACTACCTTTTTACAACATAAGAGGAATGGAATTATTGGTCAGTATGATTTGTAGAGTCTTACAAGTTCGAACCATTTTTGTACAGCTTAAAGGACAAGATAAAGCCAAGGAAAGCACTGCTTAGTAGCTTTCGTTCATTTACAGTGTAGTGTTCTCAGTTGAAAATTTCCTTCACAAACTCAGAAGCAGCTTGTACAGTATAATACACATCACCACTGTACTGTTCAGTAGAATGCATTAAGATATTCACACTTTAAGATTTGATGCAGAGCCTTGTAAGTCATAATCACCTCGTAGTTTTTATACCTCAAATCTGAAGAAAAACAGGCTTTTAATTTTTACGTTCTCACCGAAGTGTGTTTTGTTCGAATTACAATGTTTTATCCTAATAAATTGAACATTTGTTTCGTTGAAGCCAAAAAAAAAAAGAAAGAGCAAGAACAATTTTAATGTCAAAGAAAATTTCCATGGATTTTTTACCTGCTTGCTGTGAGAGGTAGACCGGCGGCGACGCAATTTTTGTTTTCCTTTGGCAAAGAGAGAATTTAGAGAACATTACATTTTCAAATGCAAAAGGGACGTCAAACACAGGCGTCGATTCTTAGTAAAGAGTTTTGTTCGTGGGAAACAACGATAGTTTTTGCAAAAAGATTTCTAGCCATTATTTTTGTTCTACGCCTTCGTGGCCTTGTGGATAAGCTCGTGTTTCTTGACTTGAACATTTGGCGGCCCTCTCTCTCTGCAGCCGTTTATTTAAGTTGTGCCATTTAAGACGAAAGAGGACGAAGGGGGTTTTGTCACCGTTTACTGGCGGTTTTACTTGTTTGTTTTCTTAATCTTAGAGTTTCTATTTATTTTTCTTTTTTTTGTCCTGAGACAATTTTTAACCAGGTAAAAAAAAATTTTTTTACCTGGTTAAAAATTATCTCAGGACAAAAAAAAGAAAAATAAGTAGAAAATCGAAGATAAAAAAAAAAAAAAGCAAAACTGCCGGCAGGCAGCCGGTCTCGAACCCCCCTCCCCTTTTCGTCTTAAGTTATGCAACTTAAATTAAACGGCGGCAGAGAGAACGCCGCACTGTGTTTAAGTCAAGAAACATAAGCTTATCCACAAGGCCACGTAGGCATTGCTGAGAATAGTGAGGCGAAATTGTCATAGAAATAGGTTCTGAGCTCTATTGTTTCATTGTTTCCGTTTCCGGTGAATATTGATGAATATTGATGAGCGTTAATTAGTCGTATTGTATTCTAAGCCCGTGAAGAATGTTGCATGCATTGTAATATAGGTCCTGAAGGCTACCAAGTTGAAAAACAAGAAAGACAAAAACAACAAGTTTTCTTGAATAAACAAATTTTGACTTGAAAATGCGCCGTAAACAGAGCAAAATGTATCTCTGAAACTTAGGAGTAGAGGCCATATTGGCCTTTTCTCGGCCTTCCAAGTGGCATGTTTAAGTTCGTAAATTGAAATTGCTATTTCACTCATTCACATATAACATGCGAAGTTACAAGATTACACAAAACTAATTCACTACATGGTAAAACTGATCCAATATACAAAATATATGAAATAATAACCACAACAGTTATAAAAGAAAAGAATTTAGTTGCATCTTCGCTTCGGTATGTAGCTTCTCTTTCCCAACATGGGGACATGTTTGTTGGTGCTATACACGAGGAAGAACTTAGGCCGTTTTTACAATATTGAAGTTACTGCATCGGTGGCGTGTTTCGTTGTTGAGATTATTCTAGACAAGTCAGCTATCATTAATCAATCACTATGGTAGATTTTTGCTTTGACGTTTCTCTCTCCATACCTCAGAAATGCAGACATTTTAGTTAAGTAGCTTTCAAATAACTGAGACAAGTTTGTTGAAACTTTTGACGTTGTAAAGTCCATGCAATGGATACCTTTTTTTTTTCCAAAGATTCGACTAAATATTTTTGAAAAAAACAAAGCGTTGCTAAGTTAAACCACTTTCTTTACTGTTTTGTACAAATGTTGTATTGAAAGAATGAATGATTGAGGAGGCAAAATTGTCTTTGAAATAGGTTGCGAGATCTATTGTTTTCGTTTCCGGTGAATTCTTAATCGGCTTATAGTCTTATTTTATTCATCACCCGTGAGGAATGCTGCACGCTTTGTTATGTACGTGAAGGTGTGCAGATTTTAAAAACAAGTTGCGAAAAATAACAACGATAAGTTTCAAATGGAAATTGTACCGCAAAGGACATTGAAAACGTTTTATTCTTGAAATGGGTTATGAGCTTTTCTGTTTTGCATCTGATGTCCATGTTGGATGATAAGATCAATAGCCTGCCTGTCTATTGGGAGCTAAAGTTTATTTTCATTTAATATGGCTGCCTTGTTATGTGGTTGAAAACCAAGAATAGAAGTTTTGAATAAAGAATTTCTAAGGTAGACGGTGTTGAAATATTTTATTTCAATTTAGGCTTGTTTTCTGATGTGGGAAGAATGTATCTATAGTATTCAAAGTGGTACAGTTTAGTGAAGGTATAATTAGTATTTTGTTATCGTTTTTTATTTGGTCAATTTTGATGTAGACGTGTTTTCTTGGTCTAAATTTTGCGTAGGTTAGTTGTACTTTCTGCCTGTCTATTGGGAGCTAAAGTTTATTTTCATTAAATATGTCTGCCTTGTTGCGTGGTTGAAAAAAGATTTTCTAAGCTAGACGGTGTTGTAATAGTTTATTTCAATTTAGGCTTGTTCTGATAGAATGTAACTCTGAAGTCGAATTTATCCATAGTATTCAAAGTGGTACAGTTTAGTGAAGGTATAATTAGTATTTTGTTAACGTTTGTGAATTGTTCGGTATATTGTATTTTTATTTGGTCAATTTTGCGTGGGTTGGTTGTATTTGTTTTTCAACTTTCTGTATTAATAATAGTGCGTTTGTTCATAACTTGGTAGTGAAATAAAATTTGTTTATTTCGTTAATAAAACTATATTTTTGTTCTTGGTTTCCCGAAAAATTTTTCTAAGTCTAATTTAGTATAGGGTGGGGTAAGTAAGTATTTGGAAAAAAATTTTTCTAAGTCTAATTTCCTAATTTAGTATAGGGTGGGGTAAGTAAGTATTTGGAAAAAAATTTTTCTAAGTCTAATTTCCTAATTTAGTATAGGGTGGGGTAAGTAAGTATTTGGAAAAAAATTTTTCTAAGTCTAATTTCCTAATTTAGTATAGGGTGGGGTAAGTAAGTATTTGGAAAAAAATTTTTCTAAGTCTAATTTCCTAATTTAGTATAGGGTGGGGTAAGTAAGTATTTGGAAAAAAATTTTTCTAAGTCTAATTTCCTAATTTAGTATAGGGTGGGGTAAGTAAGTATTTGGAAAAAAATTTTTCTAAGTCTAATTTCCTAATTTAGTATAGGGTGGGGTAAGTAAGTATTTGGAAAAAAATTTTTCTAAGTCTAATTTCCTAATTTAGTATAGGGTGGGGTAAGTAAGTATTTGGAAAAAAATTTTTCTAAGTCTAATTTCCTAATTTAGTATAGGGTGGGGTAAGTAAGTATTTGGAAAAAAATTTTTCTAAGTCTAATTTCCTAATTTAGTATAGGGTGGGGTAAGTAAGTATTTGGAAAAAAATTTTTCTAAGTCTAATTTCCTAATTTAGTATAGGGTGGGGTAAGTAAGTATTTGGAAAAAAATTTTTCTAAGTCTAATTTCCTAATTTAGTATAGGGTGGGGTAAGTAAGTATTTGGAAAAAAATTTTTCTAAGTCTAATTTCCTAATTTAGTATAGGGTGGGGTAAGTAAGTATTTGGAAAAAAATTTTTCTAAGTCTAATTTCCTAATTTAGTATAGGGTGGGGTAAGTAAGTATTTGGAAAAAAATTTTTCTAAGTCTAATTTCCTAATTTAGTATAGGGTGGGGTAAGTAAGTATTTGGAAAAAAATTTTTCTAAGTCTAATTTCCTAATTTAGTATAGGGTGGGGTAAGTAAGTATTTGGAAAAAAATTTTTCTAAGTCTAATTTCCTAATTTAGTATAGGGTGGGGTAAGTAAGTATTTGGAAAAAAATTTTTCTAAGTCTAATTTCCTAATTTAGTATAGGGTGGGGTAAGTAAGTATTTGGAAAAAAATTTTTCTAAGTCTAATTTCCTAATTTAGTATAGGGTGGGGTAAGTAAGTATTTGGAAAAAAATTTTTCTAAGTCTAATTTCCTAATTTAGTATAGGGTGGGGTAAGTAAGTATTTGGAAAAAAATTTTTCTAAGTCTAATTTCCTAATTTAGTATAGGGTGGGGTAAGTAAGTATTTGGAAAAAAATTTTTCTAAGTCTAATTTCCTAATTTAGTATAGGGTGGGGTAAGTAAGTATTTGGAAAAAAATTTTTCTAAGTCTAATTTCCTAATTTAGTATAGGGTGGGGTAAGTAAGTATTCGGATAAAAAATTTTTCTTGGATATTGAAGCTACGGTAATACGGGCAACAAAAACGTCCAACTTGTCTCGCAACATGGCTGCGAAATTAGTTGAAAAGCGATGTTGCGTGTTTTACATCCCACATACAACTTGTCTCGCAACAAAAAAAGTGTTGCAAGTCGCTGCAGCGTGTTGCAGAAAGTAGAGGTCCGTTCTACTTTCTGCAACACGCTGCAGTAACTTCCGAGACAAGTTGTATGTGGGATGTTAAACGCGCAACATCGCTTTTCAACTAATTTCGCAGCAATGTTGCGAGACAAGTTGGACATTTTTGTTGCTCGTATTACCGTAGCTTTACTTGGAAATATTCGGAAAAATAGTCTAATTTAGCAGTAAATTAAGGTGGCTCAAACCGGTTTCAACACTTTCATGAAACTCACTTATTGGAACGATTTACACTACAACACTGTATCACGTATTAGCAATGTTGTGGTACCATATAAAACAGCAATTATTGCTGAATAAAAAGCGGTCATTATTGTGACGTAATACACAACCATAGTAACAGAAAAGCCCTGTAGAAACACCCAATATTTCGGCTTTAGTTGCTCGTATCTCAAAAACGAACTAGGCGACCCCCATTTTTTAATGCTGGAAAGTGATCCGCAGACCAAGATAAAACTGTCTGCAAAGTTTCAAAAAATTATGTGGAGCGGATTCAGAGCCACCTCAATTTTTTTTATTTTTTAAGGTGGCTCTGAATCTGCTCTACAGAATTTTTTGAAACTTTGCAAAAAGTTTCATCTTGGTCTGTTAATCACTTTCGAGCAATAAAAAATGGGGGTCACCGACTTCGTTTTGGAGATAAGAGCAACTAAATCCAAAATATAGGGTGTTTTACAAGGCGTTCCCGTTGCCATGGTTACGTCTTGCGTCACAATAATGACCGCTTTTTATTCAGCAAAATTGCTGTTTTTTATGGTACCACAACATTGCTAATACGTGATACAGTGTTGTAGTGTAAATCGTTCCAATAAGTGAGTTTCATGAAAGTGTTGAAACCGGTTTGAGCCACCACTATTCTTTGGAAAGTCTTTTGTACGGGATAAAAGGGGTAGGTTCATACTGGGAAAAAATTTCTAAGTGTTTTGGCGGGAACATAAATTTTCCTGCCAAAACACTTAGAAAATTTAAGACCACCGCATTTTCATTTTATTTCTGCAACACAACAATTCCTTACAACTTCTGAACATTCAACAAATCTGGCAGGAGTAACACTAATAAACCTTGTCACTCGGAAATAACAGTGTTTACATGGAAATCCAATGTCAGATAACTTGTAAAAGCCTTGAATGTAGACAAAATTTATCAACTGGAAACTGAAATTACTAGCCAAAGGATTTAATGTGAAAAACTGAGGATCCTAACTTCTGTACAATTCACCCAGTGGAATTTCTCATACTTATGAGAAATTAGAAATCCCACCGCACAAATTTTAGAGCAGCTAGGAACCTCAAATTTTCACATTAAAATCCTTTAGCTAGTAACTTCAGTTTCCAATTAATAAATTTTTCTAAATTCAAGGCTTTTACAAGTTACCTGACTCGGAGTTCCCTCATAGATACTGTTATTTCTGAAGTGAGGAGAGAGTACCCAAGAACACAGAAATACAAAAACATAATGCTTTCTACGGTTGTCTTCAGTCCAGTTTCTTTTCCAAGTAGCATGGTTGTCGGAACAGGTGTGTTACTGTTGTAAAATGTCATCAAAACCAGTAAATGAAGAAACTATGAAGTTCTTCATCGATCTGCCATGTTAAACACCTTGACTTCTTCTTGAAAAAACTGAAAAAAATGAAGACCACTTATCAGAAGTTAAAAACTCACAAGTGAAAGGATGCTTCCAAAAACTCCGAAAACATTATTTCTATTCTTATTTGAGCTGTGTGCAAGATTTCAGCAAAGTTAAAATTTCAATCAAAACGCAAAGGGGGGGCCACATGGTTTTGGGTCAAATTTTGAATTCCGCTGAAACTTTGCCTATTTATGAGAGAAGTCTAGAAATAATGTTTAAATGCTTCTAAAAACTCCGAAAACATTATATCTATTCTTATTTAAGCTGTGTGCAAGATTTCAGCAAAGTTGAAATTTTGACCAAAACCCAAAGGGGGTACTACATGGCTTTGGGTCAAATTTTGAATTTGCCTTAAACTTTCCCTATTTCAAAAAGGAACCTAGAAATCATGTGTAAATGCTTCCAAGAACTCCGACAACCTGATTTCTATTCTTATTTGAGCTCTGTGCAAGAGTTTAGCAAAGTTGAAATTTTGACCAAAACCCAAAGGGGGGACCACATGGTTTTGAGTCAAATTTTGAATTTGGCTTAAACTGCGCCTATTTCAAAAAGGAACCTAGAAATCATGTGGAAATGCTTCCAAGAACTCCGACAACCTGATTTCTATTCTTATTTGAGCTCTGTGCAAGATTTTAGCAAAGTTAAAAATTTGACCAAAACCCAAACGGGGGACCACATGGTTTTGAGTCAAATATTGAATTTGGCTTAAACTGCGCCTATTTCAAAAAGGAACCTAGGAATCATGTGGAAATGCTTCCAAGCACTCCGAAAACCTGATTTCTATTCTTATTTGAGCTGTGTGGAAGACTTTAGCAAAGTTGAAATTTTGACCAAAACCCAAAGGGGGTACTACATGGCTTTGGGTCAAATTTTGAATTTGCCTTAAACTTTCGCTATTTCAAAAAGGAACCTAGAAATCATGTGGAAATGCTTCCAAGCACGCCGACAACCTGATTTCCATTCTTATTTGAGCTGTGTGGAAGACTTTAGCAAAGTTGAAATTTTGACCAAAACCCAAAGGGGATACTACATGGCTTTGGGTCAAATTTTGAATTTGCCTTAAAATTTCCCTATTTCAAAAAAGAACCTAGAAATCATGTGGAAATGCTTCCAAGCATGCCGACAACCTGATTTCCATTCTTATTTTAGCTGTGTGGAAGACTTTAGCAAAGTTGAAATTTTGACCAAAACCCAAAGGGGGGACCACATGGTTTTGAGTTCAATTTTGAATTTGGCTTAAACTGCGCCTATTTCAAAAAGGAACCTAGAAATCATGTGGAAATGCTTCCAAGAACTCCGACAACCTGATTTCTATTCTTATTTGAGCTCTGTGCAAGAGTTTAGCAAAGTTGAAATTTTGACCAAAACCCAAAGGGGGGACCACATGGTTTTGAGTCAAATTTTAAATTTGGCTTAAACTTTGCATATTTTCAAAAGGAACCTAGAAATCATGTGTAAATGCTTCCAAGCACTCCGAAAACTTGATTTCTATTCTTATTTTAGCTGTGTGGAAGACTTTAGCAAAGTTGAAATTTTGACCAAAACCCAAAGGGGGGACCACATGGTTTTGAGTCAAATTTTAAATTTGGCTTAAACTTTGCATATTTTCAAAAGGAACCTAGAAATCATGTGTAAATGCTTCCAAGCACTCCGAAAACTTGATTTCTATTCTTATTTTAGCTGTGTGGAAGACTTTAGCAAAGTTGAAATTTTGACCAAAACCCAAAGGGGGGACCACATGGTTTTGAGTCAAATTGTGAATTTGGCTTAAACTGCGCCTATTTCAAAAAGGAACCTAGAAATCATGTGGAAATGCTTCCAAGAACTCCGACAACCTGATTTCTATTCTTATTTGAGCTCTGTGCAAGATTTTAGCAAAGTTGGAATTTTGACCAAAACCCAAAGGGGGAACACATGGTTTTGAGTCAAATTTTAAATTTGGGTTTAAACTGCGCCTATTTCAAAAAGGAACCTAGAAATCATGTGTAAATGCTTCCAAGCACTCCGAAAACTTGATTTCTATTCTTATTTGAGCTGTGTGGAAGACTTAAGCAAAGTTGAAATTTTGACCAAAACCCAAAGGGGGTACTACATGGCTTTGGGTCAAATTTTGAATTTGCCTTAAACTTTCCCTATTTCAAAAAGGAACCTAGAAATCATGTGGAAATGCTTCCAAGAACTCCGACAACCTGATTTCTATTCTTATTTCAGCTCTGTGCAAGAGTTTAGCAAAGTTGAAATTTTGACCAAAACCCAAAGGGGGGACCACATGGTTTTGAGTCAAATTTTGAATTTGGCTTAAACTGCGCCTATTTCAAAAAGGAACCTAGAAATCATGTGGAAATGCTTCCAAGAACTCCGACAACCTGATTTCTATTCTTATTTGAGCTCTGTGCAAGATTTTAGCAAAGTTAAAATTTTGACCAAAACCCAAAGGGGGGACCACATGGTTTTGAGTCAAATTTTAAATTTGGGTTTAAACTGTGCCTATTTCAAAAAGGAACCTAGAAATCATGTGGAAATGCTTCCAAGAACTCCGACAACCTGATTTCTATTCTTATTTGAGCTCTGTGCAAGAGTTTAGCAAAGTTAAAATTTTGACCAAAACCCAAAGGGGGGACCACATGGTTTTGAGTCAAATTTTAAATTTGGGTTTAAACTGTGCCTATTTCAAAAAGGAACCTAGAAATCATGTGGAAATGCTTCCAAGAACTCCGACAACCTGATTTCTATTCTTATTTGAGCTCTGTGCAAGAGTTTAGCAAAGTTGAAATTTTGACCAAAACCCAAAGGGGGGACCACATGGTTTTGAGTTAAATTTTGAATTTAGCTTAAACTGCGCCTATTTCAAACAGGAACCTAGAAATCATGTGTAAATGCTTCGAAGCACTCCGAAAACTTGATTTCTATTCTTATTTTAGCTGTGTGGAAGACTTAAGCAAAGTTGAAATTTTGACCAAAACCCAAAGGGGATACTACATGGCTTTGGGTCAAATTTTGAATTTGCCTTAAACTTTCCCTATTTCAAAAAGGAACCTAGAAATCATGTGGAAATGCTTCCAAGAACTCCGACAACCTGATTTCTATTCTTATTTCAGCTCTGTGCAAGAGTTTAGCAAAGTTGAAATTTTGACCAAAACCCAAAGGGGGGACCACATGGTTTTGAGTCAAATTTTGAATTTGGCTTAAACTGCGCCTATTTCAAAAAGGAACCTAGAAATCATGTGGAAATGCTTCCAAGAACTCCGACAACCTGATTTCTATTCTTATTTGAGCTCTGTGCAAGATTTTAGCAAAGTTGAAATTTTGACCAAAACCCAAAGGGGGAACACATGGTTTTGAGTTAAATTTTGAATTTGGCTTAAACTGTGCCTATTTCAAAAAGGAACCTAGAAATCATGTGTAAATGCTTCCAAGAACTCCGACAACCTGATTTCTATTCTTATTTGAGCTCTGTGCAAGATTTTAGCAAAGTTAAAATTTTGACCAAAACCCAAAGGGGGGACCACATGGTTTTGAGTCAAATTTTAAATTTGGGTTTAAACTGCGCCTATTTCAAAAAGGAACCTAGAAATCATGTGGAAATGCTTCCAAGAACTCCGACAACCTGATTTCTATTCTTATTTCAGCTCTGTGCAAGAGTTTAGCAAAGTTGAAATTTTGACCAAAACCCAAAGGGGGGACCACATGGTTTTGAGTCAAATTTTGAATTTGGCTTAAACTGCGCCTATTTCAAAAAGGAACCTAGAAATCATGTGGAAATGCTTCCAAGAACTCCAACAACCTGATTTCTATTCTTATTTGAGCTCTGTGCAAGATTTTAGCAAAGTTGAAATTTTGACCAAAACCCAAAGGGGGAACACATGGTTTTGAGTTAAATTTTGAATTTGGCTTAAACTGTGCCTATTTCAAAAAGGAACCTAGAAATCATGTGGAAATGCTTCCAAGAACTCCGACAACCTGATTTCTATTCTTATTTGAGCTCTGTGCAAGATTTTAGCAAAGTTAAAATTTTGACCAAAACCCAAAGGGGGGACCACATGGTTTTGAGTCAAATTTTAAATTTAGGTTTAAACTGCGCCTATTTCAAAAAGGAACCTAGAAATCATGTGGAAATGCTTCCAAGAACTCCGACAACCTGATTTCTATTCTTATTTCAGCTCTGTGCAAGAGTTTAGCAAAGTTGAAATTTTGACCAAAACCCAAAGGGGGGACCACATGGTTTTGAGTCAAATTTTGAATTTGGCTTAAACTGCGCCTATTTCAAAAAGGAACCTAGAAATCATGTGGAAATGCTTCCAAGAACTCCGACAACCTGATTTCTATTCTTATTTGAGCTGTGTGCAAGATTTTAGCAAAGTTGAAATTTTGACCAAAACCCAAAGGGGGAACACATGGTTTTGAGTCAAATTTTAAATTTGGGTTTAAACTGCGCCTATTTCAAAAAGGAACCTAGAAATCATGTGGAAATGCTTCCAAGAACTCCGACAACCTGATTTCTATTCTTATTTGAGCTCTGTGCAAGAGTTTAGCAAAGTTGAAATTTTGACCAAAACCCAAAGGGGGGACCACATGGTTTTGAGTCAAATTTTGAATTTGGCTTAAACTGCGCCTATTTCAAAAAGGAACCTAGAAATCATGTGGAAATGCTTCCAAGAACTCCGACAACCTGATTTCTATTCTTATTTGAGCTCTGTGCAAGATTTTAGCAAAGTTGAAATTTTGACCAAAACCCAAAGGGGGAACACATGGTTTTGAGTTAAATTTTGAATTTGGCTTAAACTGTGCCTATTTCAAAAAGGAACCTAGAAATCATGTGTAAATGCTTCCAAGAACTCCGACAACCTGATTTCTATTCTTATTTGAGCTCTGTGCAAGATTTTAGCAAAGTTAAAATTTTGACCAAAACCCAAAGGGGGGACCACATGGTTTTGAGTCAAATTTTAAATTTGGGTTTAAACTGCGCCTATTTCAAAAAGGAACCTAGAAATCATGTGGAAATGCTTCCAAGAACTCCGACAACCTGATTTCTATTCTTATTTGAGCTCTGTGCAAGAGTTTAGCAAAGTTGAAATTTTGACCAAAACCCAAAGGGGGGACCACATGGTTTTGAGTCAAATTTTGAATTTGGCTTAAACTGCGCCTATTTCAAAAAGGAACCTAGAAATCATGTGGAAATGCTTCCAAGAACTCCAACAACCTGATTTCTATTCTTATTTGAACTCTGTGCAAGATTTTAGCAAAGTTGAAATTTTGACCAAAACCCAAAGGGGGAACACATGGTTTTGAGTTAAATTTTGAATTTGGCTTAAACTGTGCCTATTTCAAAAAGGAACCTAGAAATCATGTGTAAATGCTTCCAAGAACTCCGACAACCTGATTTCTATTCTTATTTGAGCTCTGTGCAAGATTTTAGCAAAGTTAAAATTTTGACCAAAACCCAAAGGGGGGACCACATGGTTTTGAGTCAAATTTTAAATTTAGGTTTAAACTGCGCCTATTTCAAAAAGGAACCTAGAAATCATGTGGAAATGCTTCCAAGAACTCCGACAACCTGATTTCTATTCTTATTTCAGCTCTGTGCAAGAGTTTAGCAAAGTTGAAATTTTGACCAAAACCCAAAGGGGGGACCACATGGTTTTGAGTCAAATTTTGAATTTGGCTTAAACTGCGCCTATTTCAAAAAGGAACCTAGAAATCATGTGGAAATGCTTCCAAGAACTCCGACAACCTGATTTCTATTCTTATTTGAGCTCTGTGCAAGATTTTAGCAAAGTTGAAATTTTGACCAAAACCCAAAGGGGGAACACATGGTTTTGAGTCAAATTTTAAATTTGGGTTTAAACTGCGCCTATTTCAAAAAGGAACCTAGAAATCATGTGGAAATGCTTCCAAGAACTCCGACAACCTGATTTCTATTCTTATTTGAGCTCTGTGCAAGAGTTTAGCAAAGTTGAAATTTTGACCAAAACCCAAAGGGGGGACCACATGGTTTTGAGTCAAATTTTGAATTTGGCTTAAACTGCGCCTATTTCAAAAAGGAACCTAGAAATCATGTGGAAATGCTTCCAAGAACTCCGACAACCTGATTTCTATTCTTATTTGAGCTCTGTGCAAGATTTTAGCAAAGTTGAAATTTTGACCAAAACCCAAAGGGGGAACACATGGTTTTGAGTTAAATTTTGAATTTGGCTTAAACTGTGCCTATTTCAAAAAGGAACCTAGAAATCATGTGTAAATGCTTCCAAGAACTCCGACAACCTGATTTCTATTCTTATTTGAGCTCTGTGCAAGATTTTAGCAAAGTTAAAATTTTGACCAAAACCCAAAGGGGGGACCACATGGTTTTGAGTCAAATTTTAAATTTGGGTTTAAACTGCGCCTATTTCAAAAAGGAACCTAGAAATCATGTGGAAATGCTTCCAAGAACTCCGACAACCTGATTTCTATTCTTATTTGAGCTCTGTGCAAGATTTTAGCAAAGTTGAAATTTTCACCAAAACCAAAAAGGGGTACCACATGGTTTTGAGTCAAATTTTTTGAATTTGGCTTAAACTTTGCATATTTTCAAAAGGAACCTAGAAATCATGTGTAAATGCTTCCAAGCACTCCGAAAACTTGATTTCTATTCTTATTTGAGCTGTGTGGAAGACTTAAGCAAAATTGAAATTTTGACCAAAACCCAAAGGGGGTACTACATGGCTTTGGGTCAAATTTTGAATTTGCCTTAAACTTTCCCTATTTCAAAAAGGAACCTAGAAATCATGTGGAAATGCTTCCAAGAACTCCGACAACCTGATTTCTATTCTTATTTGAGCTCTGTGCAAGAGTTTAGCAAAGTTGAAATTTTGACCAAAACCCAAAGGGGGGACCACATGGTTTTGAGTCAAATTTTAAATTTGGCTTAAACTTTGCATATTTTCAAAAGGAACCTAGAAATCATGTGTAAATGCTTCCAAGAACTCCGACAACCTGATTTCTATTCTTATTTGAGCTCTGTGCAAGATTTTAGCAAAGTTGAAATTTTGACCAAAACCCAAAGGGGGAACACATGGTTTTGAGTTAAATTTTGAATTTGGCTTAAACTGTGCCTATTTCAAAAAGGAACCTAGAAATCATGTGTAAATGCTTCCAAGAACTCCGACAACCTGATTTCTATTCTTATTTGAGCTCTGTGCAAGATTTTAGCAAAGTTAAAATTTTGACCAAAACCCAAAGGGGGGACCACATGGTTTTGAGTCAAATTTTAAATTTGGTTTAAACTGCGCCTATTTCAAAAAGGAACCTAGAAATCATGTGGAAATGCTTCCAAGAACTCCGACAACCTGATTTGTATTCTTATTTGAGCTCTGTGCAAGATTTTAGCAAAGTTGAAATTTTCAGCAAAACCAAAAAGGGGTACCACATGGTTTTGAGTCAAATTTTTTGAATTTCGCTTAAACTTTGCATATTTTGAAAAGAAACCTAGAAATCATGTGTAAATGCTTCCAAGCACTCCGAAAACTTGATTTCTATTCTTATTTGAGCTGTGTGGAAGACTTTAGCAAAGTTGAAATTTTGACCAAAACCCAAAGGGGGACCACATGGTTTTGAGTCAAATTTTGAATTTGGCTTAAACTGCGCCTATTTCAAAAAGGAACCTAGAAATCATGTGGAAATGCTTCCAAGAACTCCGACAACCTGATTTCTATTCTTATTTGAGCTCTGTGGAAGATTTTAGCAAAGTTAAAAATTTGACCAAAACCCGAAGGGGGGACCACATGGTTTTGAGTCAAATTTTAAATTTGGCTTAAACTGCGCCTATTTCAAAAAGGAACCTAGAAATCATGTGGAAATGCTTCCAAGAACTCCAACAACCTGATTTCTATTCTTATTTGAGCTCTGTGCAAGATTTTAGCAAAGTTGAAATTTTGACCAAAACCAAAAAGGGGCTACCACATTGTTTTGAGTTAAATTTTTTGAATTTGGCTTAAACTTTGCATATTTTCAAAAGGAACCTAGAAATCATGTGGAAATGGTTCCAAGCACTCCGAAAACTTGATCTCTATTCTTATTTTAGCTGTGTGGAAGACTTAAGCAAAGTTGAAATTTTGACCAAAACCCAAAGGGGGGACCACATGGTTTTGAGTCAAATTTTGAATTTGGCTTAAACTGCGCCTATTTCAAAAAGGAACCTAGAAATCATGTGGAAATGCTTCCAAGAACTCCGACAACCTGATTTCTATTCTTATTTGAGCTCTGTGCAAGAGTTTAGCAAAGTTGAAATTTTGACCAAAACCCAAAGGGGGGACCACATGGTTTTGAGTCAAATTTTGAATTTGGCTTAAACTGCGCCTATTTTAAAAGGGAACCTAGAAATCATGTGGAAATGCTTCCAAGAACTCCGACAACCTGATTTCTATCCTTATTTGAGCTGTGTGTAAGATTTTAGCAAAGTTGAAATTTTGACCAGAACCCAAAGGGGGGACCACATGGTTTTGAGTTAAATTTTGAATTTGGCTTAAACTTTGCCTATTTCAAACAGGAACCTAGAAATCATGTGTAAATGCTTGCAAGCACTCTGAGAACCTGATTTCTATTCTTATTTTAGCTGTGTGGAAGACTTAAGGAAAGTTGAAATTTTGACCAAAACCCAAAGGGGGTACTACATGGCTTTGGGTCAAATTTTGAATTTGCCTTAAACTGCGCCTATTTCAAAAAGGAACCTAGAAATCATGTGTAAATGCTTCCAACAACTCCAAAAATCTGATTTCTATTCTTAAAAAGGAGTGTAGAAATCATGTGTAAATTCTTCCAAGAACTGCAAAAACCTGATTTCTATTCTTATTTGAACTGTGTGCAAGATTTTAACAAAGTTGAAATTTTGACCAAAACCCAAAGGGGGT
>OX419347.1:867500-900000 GCA_948470475.1 Galaxea fascicularis
CAACTTGCATTTGAAGTGGAATAGCCATCCCAAGTTTTAAGAGCTAGTAAAACCATTCAGTATCCTGTCAAAATTTGTGTCAAAATATTGTTACAGTTGATTTTTCTTGGTCAAAGCATCCCAGTATGGATGATATGCATACAGTGTATATGTGCATTTCTTTGGCGGTTAGTTGGGAGTGCCTCCACTCGGAGGACCAAGAGGCCGCTTTGAGGACATGCCGAAGAACTGGATCACATAAACACTAAAAACAAATAGCAGGAAAGCATTACAACATAATACAACAAACTGGGTCAACAAATTATACTCCTATAGTAATAAAACTTCTACAGGAATCACACCATCAACTCCCGCGAAATGCCGTGAAATTGAGGAGAATATGTGACAAATTACGAAAAAGCCCAAACTTCAAGGCAGATTTTCATCGTTAAAATGGCGGGGCCCGCCTGGGCCCGCCGTACGTTTCTTAAAGATCAACTATTAAACTAAAGTTCTGTGCAAAAATAATCCCCGATACTGACCCTTGATTGTCGAAAACCGAACAAATAATTGTCCATGTCAAACGCGTGTGCGTGACAACCGTTTTCAATTCAACAAGATTTCCATCGACTAGTTTTCATACAAAAAATGCTTACCTGAATTTAAAACTTGAGCAATAACTGGCCCATATATTAAACTAGAAGTTCCCAGAAAATATTCCTTTCTTTCTTTACATCAATGTGGAAATCGGTCGAAGACGATGAACCATTCTTGACTTTCCGAGACGAAAGTGTCCGCCATTGCTTCTGCAAAGGCGACATTATGATTGGTAGAATAATGTCACGTGAACCGTGTCCAACACTAAGGTAATGTAAGAGTGACATCATCGGTGATTGTTTTCGAGTTAGCCAATGGCATCGCGGTATTTTTGTATCTAAACCAATCACATCAGGAGGATCATGATCGGTGACAAGATGACCACATTGACCTCATTGACAACATGCTGCTCGCTTGCGCCGGCTTAGGCAGAAAAAGTTGAGTGGAAATATTGATATTATTCACTCGTGAGCGTTGTCTTCTTGCATGTACTTTAATTTAGTGTTTTTGGGAGTCAGAGTGTCACAAATCTAACACCTAGCAGGCTGAAAAATCGCCCGGCAAAGCAGTTATCGAAATCAGCTCGAAAACGGCTAGCTTGCCACCATTTAAGAACCAAAAAAACAAAACCACTTGAACATAATCACTATAAACTCAATCAGAGGGCATATAAAGCCTCTTCTTTTATCGAGCTAGTGTGCTCAAAATTACAAATTTGACAGTCACGGCGAGCATGCCAAAACAGCAACCAGATTGCCAAAACAACAGTCAATTGTTTACAAAATCGGCCAGCGTGCTATAACTAAGGAAAAAAAAAACACTTGAATATATTCAGATATATTGACTATAAACATAATCAGAGGAATATAAAGCCTCTTTCCAATCGAGTCACGAGTCACACGACGTGTCGCTGTTAGTTTGTGCTCATCCATTAGCGTTCACAAAAGCGACATGTCTATAGATACCCGGCAGCCGGGAAGTGTTTTCAAAAAACTAGATACTCGGCAGTCAGAAGTTTTGACCAATTTCCTCGAAATGGCTCGTTTAATTCCCGTAAGAACATAAGTTATTTGTTTAGAAATCTCAAGCGATTATAAATATTGCCTTGGGTTAAAAGTAGAAGCGACTGTCGAGCTTGGGCATAGAGTGAAATCTCATTGTTTTCGACACTTAAAAATATTCAAGTTCTGACACACTATAGCATGTGAGATTTGCATCTCTAATCTCTCACAAGTTTGCATTTGCAATCTCTGTTACAAGTTTAGTTCTTAACAATTAAAAAAAAAACATTTAAAACAAGAGCATGTGGGATTTGCATTCTAAGTACATGTTAAAACACAAACATGTCACATTTGAATTCATGCTCATTTCTAACAACAATGTTGGTTTCATCTCTCTGAAGTAATGCAAGGGACTCATATTTCACCTCTAATCTACCCTACAAGTTTAATTCTTATAGACATTTTAAAAAACAAAGAAAACATGTGAGTTTTGCACTGCTTTTTCAAACAACCATTCAGTTTAAAAAAATCGACTGTACTCTGGTTACTTCATAATTTTCTCCGAGCACACGACTGTGCCAGTGTTTACTCGTTGGCACTCTACCAGCAGGTATTCCTAGTATGTATAGTACCTGTAGTACGTGTAGTAGCTGTAGTGCCTGTAGCACCTGTAGTAGCTGTAGAAGGTGTAGTACTAGCAGCACCTGGAGTTAGTACAGGTGCTACACTCACTACAGATCCTGAAGTGAGTAGTAAATCGCTTTATTTGCATGACCGCAAGAGTTACAGTATTGAAAAAGCTAAGTAATTATTAACAAAACAAGGATACAAGTAGTAATGTCCTAAGTTGCATCACTTTCATTTGATAATAACAATGTATCACGTATATCTTTGCATGGGGAAATGAACTTCATTACTAGCTTATTCACATGATGATCGTCAGAGTTCATGAGTAGTTTTATCCTTTCTGATGTTCATTTCCTTTCAAAGTTAGGTATTCATTAGGTCATTGATTCGATTTAAGAAAGTCTCCCTCTGAAAAGAGTATCTGCTACATTAAAAAGGAAGCGAGGATGGACAACTTTTGACGTTAAAAAAAGATAAAAACTATAATAAAACGTTTCGGTCAAAGACCTCTTTTTTTAACGTCAGAAGTTGTCCATCCTCGCTTCCTTTTTAACGTTTTACATTCATTCATGCTGTGAGGTTTGGACTGAGAATCCTACTGATCCTCCTGACGCAGTGACACCTTTGTTGGCTTGAGAGACCTACTAACAGTTATATATATATATATATACACAAAACAAATGAAGACAAGAGACATTTTTAAGGAACACCTATCTTTCGACCAGCTTGTTGGTCTTCTTCAGGGTGAATGAAGAAAAACCGTTGTGCACAAAATTTCCACTACGCCATTGATATAGGAAAATGCGCGCTACGACTACAACTGTAAAAAAAACGTCACTTGTGTGAAGCGTCAGGTCAGAAACATTTACTTCGATTTCAAGAATCGAAGATGTGCTTGACCTGAGATATTCCTAAGTTTACTTTTTCAGTGATGTTGGGCTCAAGGACGAAGTTTATATTAGAGACAAAACTGCGCATTTTTTGGTGTTGTCCGAGGGCGCGCGTTGAAGCAAAGACTTTTCGTTTGGTAGCAGAACAAACGGTCACTTTCAGTGGTGAAAATCGAGAGCTCTGCTGAATTGATTAATTGAGTGCTAAAGTTAAGTTCGAACAACACGCTACGAATTTGACAGTGACAGCGCGTTGCATTTCAAATTTCACTGAAATTCTCCAAGCAGTAACGGTGCCGCATCATTACAGTATATGGGTCCCTGGCGACCCGGCAACCATTGCAGTGAAGTCTCATTTAGGCAAGGGTTCAAATAAACCGCTGATGTTTATCTGGTGTATTAACCCTTTAAATAGCTACATCAAAATTTAAATTGTTATTTGTGGTCCCCTACACAATTGCTTTACAACGATTCTATTCTTTATTCTCGTCATAAAATTCGATGCGGGTCACTCCAAGGCTTTTGGGAGTTAAAGGTATGAAAACGGATACGTTACCTGTCAGACCCTTGCGATTATCGATGAAGGGAAGACTCTCTTGGTGAAGTTGAGTTGCAATGGCCTCGCGCGGGTTCTATGAATAAAGAAAAAACAAGCTTTGAAAAAAAACACTCAGGCGGTAGCGGTACTTCCGCGTTTGGAGCGTTGTACCCTGACCATCCCCTATTTTCAAAACAAAGCACGCTTTCGAGCTGAAAACATGCAAGCAGATTTATTTCCAAAATGTCTGGCTTTTGGGCTTTTACATCTTTAATTTAGTAGACAAGGTTCTGTTTCTGCCTGTTTTTAGTACTCTCAGCTGCTATTAACAGAGTTGTTGCTTTAGGTTTTGTTAGGTGTGGTTCAAGGAATAACAGGAATAAGATGCCTGTGTAATGGCATAGGTCCTGCTCTCTTTGGACTGATATTTTATGTATTTCATGTGGATTTAGAGGATGAAGACGACAAACGTTTAAATATCAGTGTACCAACTGACCGCACTAACATGGGAGATCCACACTGCAAGGTACTACTTCTTTTACAAAGCCATATCATCTAACCAATCAATCAATCAATCAATCAATCAATCAATCAATCAATTAATCAATCAATCAATCGATCGATCGATCGATCACTCACTCACTCAATCAATGAATCAATGAATCAATGAATCAATCAATCGATCAATCAATCAGCCAGTCAGTCAGTCAGTCAGTCAGTCAGCCAGCTAGCTAGCCAACCAGCCAGCCAGCCAGCCAGCCGGCCAGCCAGTCAGTCAGTCAGTCGTGTGGGACATTCTAACGATTGCTATAAGTAAGGCGCGATGGAGTTTTTACTACTTTACAGTGAATTTGTTCTCGGCCAAACACAAGTAACCTGGTTGTATTCGGATAAATTAGCCCGAAGGCTTTGTTCTTGAAGTTGTTTCAAATTCCTTCAAACGCGAAGAACTGTGCCGTTAGTAGACAAATCGGGTTTTGGCATTTTTTGAGTAACACTTTTAAACCTTAAGCTCAAAGTTCAGTTATCATCTGTTGCCCCTACACATTTCCTATAGAATTAGTGGGGAGAAGTCGCCTTGGTTCTCCTGGGTCGACAAGTGGCATGAGGTTGGCTAGCCACTCATAAAGAAAAGTGACGTAAAACCAAAGCAAATGTGAATTACTTTTTTACACGACCCTACAAGTAATCCTGATGGTGCTTTAATTGTTATCGTGTATAAATAATGGATGTTGTTGTTATCGTTAACAAACTGAGCAAATTCATCTTGTGTGATTATGTCCTTAATTCTCGTGATCATTCTGTTTTACAAAGCGTTGATATTACAAGAAATTTGATGGTGATCACTCTTAGGGTTAACCGAGTGTTCACAAACCAAGAGGGGAAACTTCTCTTCATCCCTTTTGCAGGTAAACAAAAGTTGCAGTAAGCTTTATTCAAATTTCACTTTTTAATGTGTTCCTAGAATTGCAATTCCTAAGTTGAAATATGTAATGTGTCCATCTTAAATCTCAGATCAAATCAGAAATGGTAGTTTGTACAGCACTCTAAGGCAACTGTAAACGTAATGATTCTTAAGTATCGCGATGTGAACCGCACTTTTATCGTCATTTGTTCCTTCCTTGGAAAAACAAATGGTTTAAAAGCACAGGAAGAAACCTACTTTACAGGGAACAATTAAAGAAGTGGGGTATTCGGGAGTTCTATTCAAAATATTAAAACGTCCATCTACAACACTTTCAAAATTCCTCGTTCACACTTGCATTTTCGTATAGTGTGCACGACTCTAATAGTGTATTTCCTCAATCAGCCTTCTTCCACAAGAAAACTCGTTTGGTCTGAACGAACCCCATAGGTTGTCACTACCGTCAAACAGCCCGGTTTTGATCGGAGTGGACAACTTAAGGTACCTGCGAAGGTCTTCTACTGATTAGGAGACATCGCATGTATTCCACGGAAAGTGTCCTGCAGATTTGAGTACTAGTACCAAACCGAATACGAGTGTCACTTTAAGCTTCCAAAGCAGTCGCCTTTCCAAAACTCTCACCATTCCTAGTTGCTCAGCAGCAGATCAAAAGATTGTAGAAACAAGATCAGAGTGACAAATGATTATCTAAGACATGTGGACTACATTTTTGAAAAGTTTTGCTCGTACCCCATCTCCTACTGGTCGTCAAATCCAAAGGTCTTTGATTCCTTTAAACAACTACTGGATTCACTCTGACCGAACATAGTAAGTGTAAGTCTTGAAGAATCAAACTAAAACGGCTTATTTCACAAACAAATGGAAATGTTAATCGTTTTCAAATGTCCACGACGTAACCATTCAACAAGTTCTAAGTTCTTTGTGCACAAAACCACTTACAGCATAAGCACTGTCATTTCTTCTTTCCTCGCTGGAGCTCAAAATAAAGAAATCCCAAAATCATCAAAGCGACCGGAAGAAAGCACTGCTTCATCCATGGCTTTTATCCTGCAGTGAAAACACTGTAGGATTTCATCCACAGAATTTAATGCTCAAACAACCTTACGCGTCTCAAGAAACAGCACCACAAAAAAAGACCAACCAGTAACTTTCATTTTAATGGTCACATCGTAAAATTTCCTCATTTTCTTGAGCTCGGTGCGTGACAATACAACGCATTTTTTTGAAGCCCTGCTTTTTTATAGCGAGGTGGACTTTGCAAAATTTCGAAACCATCTATCGTGGAATTTTTTAAAGTGAACTCCAAGGAGTAAAAGAGTACGAAATGTAGAGCGGAAACTTGATGCAATGTCTTCCATCCATCCATGGACTCTGGGATATTAGGAAATCTCTTCTCCCCAATTCATCTTTTCTGTGTTTAATTCAAGTCGTTTTCGCCTTCAAACTTGCCTTCGGAATCGTCCCCCTCACCGTTCCTGCCTACCAATCCGCTCCAGCTCGGCAAGAAATGCCTCTTCCGAATTATTTCCGTCATTGTTCGTGCTTTCTTCGCCGTCCTTGCCATCCAACTCGGTAAGCAACGTCAACCCTTCGGACGACTCTACATCATCGTTCGTGCTTCCTTCGGCATCCTTCGCCTCCAGCTCGGTAAGCAAAGCCGTAGCTTCGGCAAGTGTATCGGCAGCACTCGAGGTTCGTTGAAATGTTCGGCTAGACGAGTATTCATTGGACGACGACGTATGAGGTGCCCAGTAATGCTCGTTCATTTTTCTTTTCAGCCACTGCACGGCCCACTGCCAGCGTGATGAGTTTTGCAACAAGTAATCTTTAGCTTGTGGGCATTTGTTCGCCAGCTGAACCAGGAATTTAATACACTGGTAAGCGCGTCGACTGTCAGCTGTGTTGCTTGTCTTGATTACAGCTACAGATAAAAAAAACCACAACTTGAATTAGACAGAAGGTAACCAAACCAACAAAGAGCTTCTCAACAGGAGCTGAGTGACAGATGAATATGTTGCTTGCTTGCGTATAACATTGATTTCAAGAAGCTCTTCAAGCCTTTTACAAAATAAAAAACAAACTCAAAAACATGGGGTGAAACTAAATTCAGATTAACGACCTTGAAAGCGTTATGAAGAAACACCGCTTCGAGAAAGTGATACATCATCATCATCATCGTCGTCATCATCATCATCATCATCATCATCATCATCGTCATCAACAGCAGCAGTGTCATCAAAATCAAATCAAATCAAATCATTTAAACTCGGTAACGTAAGGAGTGGTTGCCCAATCTCCCCAGCCAGAGGCTCATGTATTAAATGTCCGATCATCATTATCATCATCATCATCATGACCACTACCATTTCCATGTTTACCGTCATCAACTCTATCACCATCACCCTCCTCCACCTCCTCTTCCTCCTCCTCCTCCTCCTCCTCATCATCATCATCCCCACTACAGTCATAGCCATCAGCAGCAGCTCCATCTCTACCGCTATAACCATGATCACCACCATAATTGTCGACGCCGCTGCACCTTTCGCCGTTGTCTTCGTCAGTTCTTGTCGCATTCTAACTGATGTTTAAGGCTATGCGCCCGTTTCAAAACACTCAGCTTACCTAACACTCCATCTCCCTGTTCTTCAGCGACACATTTTATTCGTAACAGCTGAAGAGGATCCTCGACCATCTGAAGAAAAAAATACAGTAACCCTTCAAACGCCCAGACCAAAATTTGTTGCCCTTAATTACACATTTTCCATACACGTGGTGGGGAGAAGTTGTCAAAATATTACGCAAATTAATCTTGTGTGATTCTGTCCTTAATTTTTGTGACAACTGTTTCATAAAGCGTTGATATTACAAGGAGAAATTTGATGCTGATCACTTTAGCGTTGAAAGGGTTAAGGTAGAAAATTGACACGACCAATTCAGCGTATTGCCTGTGAAGGACTTCAACAAACATTGTACGGCAAGTTTGCCACAAAATACTTAATTTTTTGAGCGAAGCAGTAATGAAAGATTCATTTACCAGCAAGTCAAGAAGAGCACCAAACAAGTACTTCATGTCATTTGCGGAAACAGTAGCTAGAAGAACCTAAAAAATAAGAAAAAACACAGGTGGACAAATGATTCTTAAAACATCAATGGTTAAATTCTAATCTCGGCGTTCTTTCCTAAGGCCAAACGGCAATGCCAACGGTAAAAAAAACAAATGCTTATTGTAATCACCAATGCATCATTGGATAACGAGTACGCGTTGGATGTTCCAGTATCCTTAAAGAGTAGACGAGGAGTTTTTAGAACCATCTTCACTGAACGCTGATTAAATTTAACAACAACCTGGGAACTCGCTTAACCTTGCTTCAAACAAATACGGCCAGAACTTCCTCATGGCCATTTTCAACAAAAAAGTGGCAAAAACCCTAGAATTCCGAAAATCCGAAAAGACTGACGAAGTTCGTGACGTTTTATTCGACTTACCCGTATATGTTGTAATACTTTTACACTGAAGTGTTCATTACACCAGCTACAGTGGATAAACATGTTCGCGATCTGTTGAGATGTGCCCATCACATCACAAATGGCGGTAGACATCTAAAAACAAGCAAAACATATCGCATGCAAACTGTTCAGAAACAATCATTGCAACAACGATGAACTCAAAGGGAAACTTTTCGGCTTTTTCGCACACAAGTTGGATGCCCTAATCATTGATCAAAAACGTCTATTTGGGGCTAATCTGGTTATTGTTATTCTGGTTCAGGAATAAGCGAATACACAAATAAGATTTATCTGAAGAACGTATATATATACTCTTGGCGGAAGTGATCTCCAACCAGCGCGCAGAAGAGCCTGGACCGAGTGTCTGAAACTGACTTCCGGTGTCACGTAGCTGTCACGCTGGGCCCCGCACGATTTTACAATAATAACAATTTTATTAACATTTCCCCCCAAAAAGGTTGGAAAATAAGGAATACTTTGAGTATTACACGGTTACAGTCCGGAATATTCCCTAAAGAACGCGACCTGTGTAGGTTCGTGTGTCACACATTTTCTGTTCACTGCTTGGGCCCGTAACACGCTAAACTATCAGTTACTCGTTCTTTAACAAGGCCTTGTGATAAAGGCTGAGACTTGTTAGAAAGAGATTGCGAACAAATCACGGCGATAAAACGGTTTTCCTACCTCCCTGATATAAATATCGTTGTTTACTCCAAATATGGCATCTTCCATTTGAGGGGGCATGGGAAGAAGTGAATCTGCGCGAACTGTGTCCAAGGAAATAGGCCGTAAAGACCTGGGTTCTAAAAGTCAATCAATCAATCAATCAATCAATCAATCAATCAATCAATCAATCAATCAATCAATCAATCAATCAATCACAATTAAAGCAACCCATAACTTTATGGTGCAGCATGAAGCAACAGCGTCCACTGAGTTAACTAAGTCTCGAAAGCTGACTGATACTCCACTGTTATTGTTACCAACGTTTCAACATTTAAATATCCGATTTTACAAGATAAATAGGCAGTAAACTCTGATGAAGTAAGACGCAACTCGGCAACGTAATACCATTCTTTTGTGTTATTCTTCGTTCTTGCTATATGCTCTTTCTTACCGACTGTGAGCTGTGTAGACACGTCACATGAGCACACTAGAGTGGTTAAAACACTGTAAAGATGAGTGAATTCCTGCGCTTGAATCGAACTCCACCGACGGTTAGTTCCCTGCATGGGGATATAAGCAGAGTAGGATAGCAGTATCAAGGACCAGATGCCAGATAAGATGTAATGACCAGCAAAGGAAATCAGCTAATAGATGTGATGACTCACGTTTTCAGCGTTTGGTCCAACCAAGAACAGCAGGAACTTAGTAAACGCTCCTTGAGTTATCAGGTGTTTACACGTTCTCCAATTCTGTAAGAGAGAAGGAGAGAGGGAGAGAGGGAGAGAGGGAGAGATATGCGATGTCCCATACTGAAATGGAGCGAAACACAAAAAGCGCGCGCTAACATTCATGAGGGACTACTTGTAGTCTAATGACTTAAAAGATCGGGGAAAACACATCCTTTTCTGAGGAGGAAATTCTTTTCAGATATGCAACAAAGATGCGTTATACTTACCATGGTGGCATATCTGTTCATGAGCCAAAAGTATTCTGAGCAGCTTTTGTGATTGTCCACCACATCACGGTCACACATCTGGAGTAACGCGTCCACCAACGCACTGAGCTGTCCAGATTCCTGTATTGATGATAATTAAAGTGCGTAACAGTGCCACTTCTTTGCTCCAAAGTAGTCCCAAAAAATTGATTCAAACGTGAAAAAACCACGTTTAGGAAAAAAGTACCAAAAATTAATAATCACTTTACAGACGTCTTTGACCGAAGAACGGCAAACCCGCCGTGAGTGCCCCACGGGGAGCGGGGAAGGGGATTGTAATTAAACGTTCAGTTTACCTTCAGAAGAAAAGAATAGTTCTTACCAGTCCATGCGTTATTAAGGCCTCAAATGTAAGACCAAGAATCTTGGCAAAAGCAAAGCGAACTTCCTGGGACGGACATTCAAGTAGGAAGGGTCTGAAACAGAAACACGAGTAATCTTTCATTTAGGAGAAGAAGCTTAAGCTGCTCCCAGCAAAGTATTACGCTTCTCTCGTGCTCTCCCACCTTTCCGCGTGTATTAATGCATCACAACTCGATACACGCACGTTAAAACATGAGCCAGTTTCTTAATACTGGTACATGTACTAACCTGACATATCCTTTGCCTCTGTCACCAGCAAGGAAATTGATGAACCAGCAACACGCCTCACTGCTATGCTTGACTATAGTGCCAATACAACTACACCACTCTTCTGTGTGCGCCCTGAATAGCACAACAACAATGACTTGTAACAGGCATTCCCAACAACCTCGTTCCCAGGGTCTCTCATCTTTCCGCTCCCTCGTTCGCTCCAGGGAGCGGTAAGATGAGAGACCCTGGGAACGAGGTTGGCATTTCTAATTGGCTGTCATTAAACCAAAACCAAGGTAAACACCCTGGCCAGTCACAACAGACGCAAACAAGACAAAGAGCCAATCAGGACTCGAAGAAACTAAGCGTCGGGGAAATTGCGCGCATAAGCAAACCGAGATTGTTACTGGAATTAATGCTGATTCATTGAGAGGGAGACATGATCATTAACTAATCATACACGAAACCCAAGGTCCTTGTACACACCAGAATGGTTCTTTGTTATCTGAGATTCGGGAGACTTGTGGCTAGTGAATCGTACTATCCTGCAAACGCCTGAGAACAGAAATATAAAAATAGGTCCGCAAGCAGGCGCTCGACTCTCGTGGACAAATAAATGAATCCGATCGTAAGCCACACAAAAACTGTGAGGTGCCATGATAAAGAGACTTACCTGAGTTTTTTCGTAGTCCTAAAATAAGTGTTAAATAGGAATTGCACCGCTAGCTGTAGGCTGCATACAGACAGGATCGACTGTTTATCACATGAGGTACTTCTCTGCTGGGAAAAATACGAATACAAGAAAGTTGTAAGAAGTGATGGACGTTCGCAGTTAAGAACGTATCTCAAGCGTTTGAGAAACTTGAAGCAAGCCTGAAGAAATATTAGGCTGGCGTGAGAGTGGAAACTATGACATCTGCGTAAGCCAACTAGTCATTTTGTTGGGCCGTAATAACAAACCCGTGAGTGATGAATAAAAAAATGTTTGTAGTGAGTAAATTCCCTTTAGTGGTCCAGTATAGCACCGGGTATCGAAGAATTCAGATCGCTGAGGGGAACCAGTCAAAGTGCTTATGCACTTCTCACGAATTTAATACGAAGCAAAAAAATGACCAGGTGCGCGTTTCTCGAAACTCCCGAAACCTTTCGGTCCTATTTCGGGTGCCATAATGTCCTGCGTATCTTAAAAACGAAGATGTTTCCAGGCACGAAATTTCGCAACAAATTTGCCCTTTCGTATCTTGAGATCACGTTAAAAGACCAGCTTTTTAGAATAAGCGGATCGAAGTTTTAGAAATAGCGTTTCGGGCCCGAAAAGTTTTCGGGACTTTCGAGAAACGGGCCCCAGCTCCCTGTTGGCTTGATAGCTCAGTTCGTGTTTATCAGCGGTTCCGATAGTAAATGCAACTTACCGCATTGCAAGAGGAAAGATTGAGGACAAATCGAAAATAATCATTATTATACACATCTCTGTTCTGCATGAATTGCAGATTTTCCGTGTGAACCTGGGGAGACAAACATTACAAACGACGGTTATGTGGAGTAAAACTGCTGAGGCCACTTTATAAACTGTTCGGTTGGGGACAAAAATCTAAAATGACATAAACTTCATAAAAACTATAATTGCGTAATACTTTCCAATGGTGTTGGTTATTATGTTGCACAAGGAGGTAAAAGCTCCTGAAATTGTGAATGAAATCCTGCAAATTATTCAAATAAAGGCCCTAAGTAGTACTGACTCATGCCACTGTTTGGTGTTTAGACTGTTACAACACAAAAATAATTTATTTTTGTTCAATATTGATTTTACAGAGAAAGTTTATAAGAGTACTTGAAGCGCTAGTTTGAAGAACTTTTCACTAACCACTCTCTGGATACTAGCTGGCATCTTATCCTTGAATATTCCTTTGCGTTCTCCTTTCTGCAGCAAAGCTGTCAGCTGACTCAAACCATCTGCCCGAGTGGGTGACGGGGGACCTGAGCTCGAGGATATGGACGACGACGATGGTGAAGGTGGACAGGATCTGGAAAGAAAAATACTCGACACGTGACTTGAGTTTGATAGATTTGATTGACAAGTCCTTCTGGCTTCTGATTGGTTGAACACTTTGACGGATTTTGGATCTCCAGAAGAGCATAGTACTACAGTTAGTATTGGCCAAAAAAGGTAACTTCAGTGTTGATTTCTGGAGAACATCACTCCATTGTCTTAAGAAAGGACGAGTCACAGACGGCTTCCTTATTACTTCGGCTAATGACAGTTGGGAGCCCAGTATCTAGTGAAGTTTTCGCATCTGCCTGACTGGATCACGCAAAACTGAAATTTTCACTCATGTCCCATGTTAATTCCTACCTCTGGCCCTCCATGACTGGATCTTGCCGTACCAAGAGCCCTCCTCGACCATCGTTACCAGCGCCCCACTGGGACCTTAGCTTGTCGCTGGACTCGTAGAACAACATGTAGCCACTCCAGTAACGGTGGCGAGTTTCTGGGTAACTATTGACTACGAAAAGACAGCGAACTGTAAATTGAGGGAAGCCCCAAGTTCAGTAAGTTAACTCTCGTTATTTCTACGTAGTTAGTGAGTGAGTGAGTGAGTGAGTCAGTCAGTCAGTCGGTCAGACAATCCGCGTACCAATCAGGCAGTCAGTAGGTCCTTTCATTATTCCAAAAGGTAACCATGTAGTCAGTGTTCTGAGACATGCTTTCATAAACTCACCAGTATCGTAAACATTAGCTTTGTATGTACCACCAAAACACTCGGCTTCCAGTGTGTCCTCATTCATGTCAAACTCTTCCACAACAGTGTCATTAAACTTGTACCACTTTTCTTTTGTCTTGCAGCCATTCACAGCATTTCTATTTGCAAAATAAACAGAAATGATGATCAGCTTGTAGCCTTTCCAATGCTCCATACAATGATAACCACAGTCAGGTATAAGGAATATAAACAGCACACGATCAAAACCGTACTTACTTCCATAGGCACCCCTTTCATTTCTTACCCCGTCCAAATCAAAACACCTAACTCTTCACTGTCTTTTATACATTTTCAGAGTTCAAGCTGGGAGAATTGAGCCCAGTTGGGTTAGATGGTACAGCACCGGACTGCAGAGCGCAAGGTCCATTGGAATCAGGCCCCTTGGTGTTGTCTGTTGGCCCTTAGGCCCAGATCAAACGCCGTACTTCACATGAAAGTAATGACTGAGTTTAGTTTGGCTCATGTGAAGTGCGGCGTTTGACCTGGGCCTTACTGACATTTTTTAAGTGTTCATTAGTTTTGAAAAACAGGTGTTTGTGCTGTAATAATACGTCGGAAACTCTAACACCTAACAAAAACAAACCTGTCCTTGATGAAAGAGTAATAATGCCCGGCGTTTGCTTGTCCACTGTGTACAATGACTCCCACCAACTCGTACTGAATCTCAGGTGCATTGACCGAAACACCGGATACATTGGACTGTAGAGAGGAACTCGACGCAGATATGTGCAGGTCTGTTACACTGCCACTGTCACTATCCGTGTCTGGTGCCTGTGGACTATTGTTAACTGTCTCCCGTCTGGAAACTCCTTCTGTTGTATACGGCTCCATGTTAAGCACCCAAGAAAACTACCACAAAGAACCATGGTTAATACGTTTTTCTTCAAACTCTGAATAACTATTGCCATCGCCACGAGTAATAAAATGACGCCAATAATTGTAACAGAAGCTTAACACACAAAACTTACACAAGCTGCACACTTTACAGGTTAGTCTTATATGCAGGGCCTTTGCTTACTAAAACGAGCTCCAGTATTCTGTGACAACACCTCAAGTCCAAGTACGACAAGAACACTGCAGCTATAACAAGCAGACGAGTTGTATTCTCTCCCACGCAGGATGATTCAACAAAGGTTCCAGTCACTTTTGGCCGTGTTTATTACACATTTTTCCCCTCCCTTCTTAATAATCGACACTGTGCTCAGACACCCAACTAGGAATGCTACACAACTTGCTGTTTTTCGTTACCAGTTCATCACCATCTCTTCTTAACATTAGTAATACCTTCAAATTACCTCAAAGTGATCATCAAACTTGAGTGCTCTCCCGGCCTCCCAGTCGTACCCAAACCTCTTAAGCTGAATAACAAGTACTGGTGGCAGGGTCTTGATGCACATGCGCTTCACTGTAGTCCGCTGAAAGGTTTGTCAGAAGAGAAGTAGTTTAGTTTACGTAATGTCAGGTTAATGCAAATACATTAGCAAGAAACGGCTCCACAGCAAAACAGATCAATGAATCTTGAGGGGAGAACAAAGCTGGTATACTCACCCTTTCATTGCACTTCTCACAGAAATAAGCATTGTCTCCTTCAAGAATTTCACCATTGACAAACTGTTCCAGAGAATCTTCCAGTTTGCAGCTTTTAACGGTCACTTGTAGAGAATGGAAAGCTTCTTCTCTCTCGTACCTATTAAAAATAAAACTCTTTGGCAACCTTATATTTTTTCTTAAGTACTGTATGTTTGCTTTAACACGGTAACAAACTTGGACGTTTTTAACCGCAGAAGAGATGCTAGCGAGTCCTACTACTACATTCGACCGTGGAAGGTCGTGGAAAAAAAAAAAACAGTACGAATAACAATAATAAAACATCTTTGAAACCAGTGGTCGTTCAATCAACAACCATAGAGAGAGTGATGGGGTCACTATCTAACAATTCTATGCATGAGTTCCTTAACTTCTGTTCCGAGTTGAGTTTAAGAACGCAACAACGCACTTTAAAATGGGCTTTATAAACTCACCTGTGATTGCAATCCTTGCATATCTTTTGATCGGCAAACATACCGCAAAATGTCTTTTTAAACAGCTGTTCCTGCCCTGCTTTCTGCAAAGGAAAAGGAGCATCAAACGGCTGCCTGAGTGACTAACTCACTGACGACCTAATTGTTGACTGACTGATTGACAAACTGAATGTCTGACTGACTGACTGACTGAAACTGAATACATCAGTTCAGTAAGGAGACCTGGGGCGCTTTCCATTTACAGGATCCATCCGGGTGGAAATTTTAGGTTTAAATATTCAAGGCTGCAGCTTGTTCAAATACAAAATGGATAAGCCACAAAATGTACTAGTATCAGTTGGGAAGCTAAGAAAGAACAGAAAAAGTGCATTGATTGAGCCAATGGTCCATTATTTCTGAAACGTTCCATATGGAATGGTATGTACCATTTGATTTTCCAACCAGAATTTCCGGGTTTACCGTGTAAATGGAAAGCGCCCCTGGCATACGAAACATCCACATTGGCCTTAATGAAGGATTTATAATGGATGACACAGACTTCACTGAAGCTTTAACAGAGAAAACAACACCAGCTGTCACTGACCTTAAGAAGTTCGTCTAGCTGATCTGTAAGGTTACTGAAGAATTCAAAAGCATCCTGAAAGAAGCAGTAAAATAACCCTTCTAAAACACAGCTACGTTTATACATCATAGATATACTATCCGGCATTCTTTAGTATAAATCTACTAGCATTCTATCACGAATGCCGGTCTCTGATTGGCTATGCTACTCGCTATCTATTCTGTGATAGATAATGAGAAGCGTTTGTCAATAAAATAGCGGCCGCTTCTTCGCGTTTTCAAAGTGTCTGCGGGGAGAATTTAGATAATTTACTTGTTAAGTTTTGAACGACTAGTAGATTGATACTAAAACAATTAGATTATTGGCTCTCGATTTCTATGCTACCTGATTCGGGCTGCACCCTCATCAGGTATCGCGTGATAGAAATCTCGAGCTCATAATCTGTTAATAATCGACAATTTTGTCGCTGAATTATACTGCTGTCGCTCACCTGCTGTTCTCGGACGTTAACTGGCTGACCCCAGAGTTTGAAACACTTCCAAAACTGCTCAGGAGCAAAATACTGTAACTTGCTATCCATCAAGTGACCAAAAACGGACTGAATTTGGAAAAACACACTGTCCACAAAACAGGAAACAAAAGCTAGTCAATCACTCTGGTACGCACCTAAGGGAATGTTGGGTAAACAGGCACATGATGATACAGACGACGAAAGATGAATTTTTCAATATTACCACACATGCTCGCAAAAAAATTCAGAGTTCTACCAAAAGGAGCTGAACGTTTGACAGGGTCGTAACGAGGTATATTTGTTTCCTCAGTGATCCCGTTTTTTGGTCCAAAATTCTGATCCCTGATTCCAAAAAGCGTGGTAAATGAATGAAATGTGATTTATTTAACACTGTCACACGGAAGCGCAGCAGGACTCGCAAACAGAATCGAAGTCTAATGTATCTTGGTAATTCTACTCTACAAAAAATCTCTCCAAGAGAGACACGGCCTTATTAAATGACATCACACATGTCCTTATTTATTGACTGGGAAAACATAAAAATGAGAGGATAGATGTAACATTAAGCACCACAATCTACCTTTCTTTATCAGGATGGTTATCATCAAATGATAAAATTGCCTGCAAGAAAAAAAAAAGAGCAAAAATGGTAATGACTGTATCTTTTTGGTTACATACAAAGGGCAGCCCACATAAGACACTGTGCCTTTACGATGACAGGCCAGGCATTAGTTTCAGGAGACACAATGAGGAATAAAGCAGGACAGGTCACAACTTAAGAATCAACCTTTGCTCTCTAAAGAACACCCGTTAAACAAGTCCCCATCTAGTCTGAAATTATCATAGAAATTTCCCTCTCTAAGCGGAAACGGACACTTGTTTGATCTCAGTGTGCTACAATGAACTTAAGCGGAGGCACCTAACGAGCTCAAACGACAGTTCCACTCCATTTATACTACTTACACTTCCTAACGACTTGTACCTCCATTTATCGACAAGTTACATTTACCGATTCTTGAGTATGTTCTAAATCGAGTTAATGAAACTTTCACTGTTGTTTTGTTTATGCAAGGTAGACTTGAGAATCCGGGTTAAGGGCATGATTGGCGCATCCCGTAGAGATTGTATTGCAAACCACGAGGAGAATATGGATTGAGATGTAAAAGCTTAAGGGTGCATGAATTAACTTTGTTTACCTCTCTGAGGCCTGGTTGCATATATAGCTGTTGTAGAACAGAGTTCATGTAGCAGGTTGCTCCTGCATTTTTGAGACCCACAAATCCACAAAGTGCTCTTGGAGCAACAGGAGGCTGAAACTAAACACAACAACGAAAATCTCACAATTTAACACACATTTTCACTTAGTCTACGGTTTCCCAAGGGGAAATAGACATCCATCTATGGAGGTGAAAGGCGTTTACCACAGTAACTTGAAAGGTGGAAAATATGTTCGAAATTCGATCGATTTACGTCCGAGTATAGCTATTCCAGTGATTAAGACAGTAACCAACGGCTTTGTGTTAGCTTGAGACCATCTGACTACACCAGATTTATACCATCACATACCTCCCATTCTTTCAGAGTGGCGGGATCTCCTATATGGTGCATACTGATCAACTTCGATACGATATAAACTAAGTTTTCTGCACACCCATCTGCAAGTTCTACCAAAAGATCATGCGCAGCTACTTGACATTCCCTGGTTACACATCTGCAATCAAAAGTAACACTTTAAGATTGGATTTTAGTAGTTTGCTTTACTCGATCACTGATTGGTTGGCAATTTTCGCGCCACATTTTCATCCAATAAGAAGCAAAACCAAAACCAATCGTCACTTGCTGAAGTCGCTCGCAATTTTTCCGCCCTTGACGCCGGCAACAAATAATTACTGTGCTTGATTAATTGCAATGCAGGCCTCAGTCGTGATTGATCAGAGGCACTGCTTTCAGTTTGGTTTAAGTTTTACGGGGTCAGCCTCGGTGTAAAAACCTGACGAGGTTTTCTTTGTTTTATGAGGTATTGTTTTGCTGTACGCTATTGTTTATAGTGTTTTGTTGTCTTTGTTTTACGTCACTCGTGAGCTTCACAGGTTTTTACACCGACGATGAGCCGTTTTACGACAGTCAATTGAAACCGCTCAAGAAGAGAAATGAACAATTAAAACCCGACCACATATTAACGCCATTAGTTCGTAAGTTTGCAGTATAATTTTCGCGGTAACAGTAAACCGTACATCACATTTAATCCCTTAAACCCTAAGGGTGATCAGCATCAAAATTCTCCTTGTAATATCAATGCTTTATAAAATAGTGTTCACGAGAATTAAGGACATGATCACACAAGATGAATTTGCTGGATATTTTAACATCTTCTCCCTTCAACTTCTATAGGAAATGTATGATGGCAACAAATGAGAATTTAAATTTTGACCTCAGGGTTTAAAGGGTTAACTTACTTAGGCTGTACATCTATAACTGTTTCTTTATTCGGTGTGCTTCTTGTGTCAAAGATGAGTTTGGAAGCAGGGAAGAGAAAATCATCTAACATGTCCTTTATCAACTTCTCTCCTGTAAGAGAGAACAGTTAGTGCACCTAAATCATTGAGACATAACAAACGTAATGGTAGTCAGAACTGTTTAAAGAGCTGAATTTGAATCTTCCAAGACTGCGTTCCTGTCTTTGGGATGGTATTTCATTGAGTAATCAAAACGCGTAAATCGAACCTGATTGAACGTTCGATAACGACTAAAGCTCTTTTACAAATAGAATCTCAAGGATAATGCAGTCCACTCAATAGTGAAGTTTTTTTTTTAAAATCAGGTACTTTGTAACGCTGGTTTGTAATGAGATCCGTTGTGATGCTGGTTTGTAATATCAGATACTTTGTAAACCAGGTTGTAATGAGGTCCGATGTAATGTAACGATGTAATGCTACTTTGTCAGATACTTTGTAACCCTAGTTACCAAACGTTAAATGACGCACGATGTAACGCTGGTTTGACTGGTTTGCAATGAGGTCCGTTGTAACCCGGGTTGTAATGAGGTCCGTTGTAATACTGGTTTGTAATGAGGTCTGTTGTAACGCTAGTTTGTAATGAGGTCCGTTGTAACCCGAGTTGTAATGAGGTCCGTTGTAATGCTGCTTTGTAAAGAGGTCCGTTGTAACGCTAGTTTGTAATGAGGTCCGTTGTAATGCTGGTTTGTAATGAGCTCCGTTGTAACCCGGGTTGTAATGAGGTCCGTTGTAACCCGAGTTGAAATGAGGTCTGTTGTAACGCTAGTTTGTAATGAGGTCCGTTGTAACCCGGGTTGTAATGAGGTCCGTTGTAATGCAGCTTTGTAAAGAGCTCCGTTGTAACCCGGGTTGTAATGAGGTCCGTTGTAATGCTAGTTTGTAATGAGGTCTGTTGTAACCCAGGTTGTAATGAGGTCAGTTGTAACGCTAGTTTGTAATGAGGTCCGTTGTAACGCTAGTTTGTAATGAGGTCCCTTGTAATCCTGGTTGTAATGAGGTCCGTTGTAATGCTGGTTTGTAATGAGGTCAGTTGTAACGCTAGTTTGTAATGAGGTCCCTTGTAATCCTGGTTGTAATGAGGTCCGTTGTAATGCTGGTTTGTAATTAGGTCCGTTGTAAACCGGGTTGTGATGAGGTCCGTTGTAATGCCGGTTTGTAACGAGGTCTGTTGTAACCCGGGTTGTAATGAGGTCCGTTGTAACGCTAGTTTGTAATGAGCTCTGTTGTAACGCTAGTTTGTAATGAGGTCCGTTGTAACCCGGGTTGTAATGAGGTCTGTTGTAACGCTAGTTTGTAATGAGGTCCGTTGTAACCCGGGTTGTAATGAGGTCCGTTGTAACGCTAGTTTGTAATGAGGTCTGTTGTAACCCGGGTTGTAATGAAGTCCGTTGTAATGCTGGTTTGTAATGAGGTCCGTTGTAACCCGGGTTGTAATGAGGTCCGTTGTAACGCTAGTTTGTAATGAGGTCCGTTGTAACCCGCGTTGTAACGCTGGTTTGTAATGAGGTCCGTTGTAACCCGCGTTGTAATGCTGGTTTGTAATGAGGTCTGTTGTAACGCTAGTTTGTAATGAGGTCCGTTGTAAACCGGGTTGTAATGAGGTCCGTTGTAACCCGAGTTGTAATGAGGTCCGTTGTAACCCGAGTTGTAATGAGGTCCTTTGTAATGCTGGTTTGTAATGAGGTCCGTTGTAACCCGGGTTGTAATGGGGTCTGTTGTAACGCTAGTTTGTAATGAGGTCCGTTGTAACCCGAGTTGTAATGAGGTCCGTTGTAATGCTGGTTTGTAATGAGGTCCGTTGTAACCCGGGTTGTAATGAGGTGCGTTGTAATGCTGGTTTGTAATGAGGTCCGTTGTAAACCGGGTTGTAATGAGGTGCGTTGTAACGCTGGTTTGTAATGAGGTCCGTTGTAACCCGAGTTGCAATGAGGGCTGTTGTAACGCTGGTTTGTAATGAGGTCCGTTGTAACCCGAGTTGTAATGAGGTCTGTTGTAACGCTAGTTTGTAATGAGGTTCGTTGTAACCCGGGTTGTAATGAGTTCCGTTGTAATGCTGGTTTGTAATGAGGTCTGTTGTAACGCTGGTTTGTAATGTCAGGTACTTTGTCATCCTGGTTTGTAATGAGGTCTTTTTTCACCCGGGTTTTAAATATGAGGCACTTTGTAACCCTTGTTTATCATGAGGTCTGTTGTAACCCTGGGTCTAATGAGGTTTGTTGTAACGCTGGTTTGTAATGAGGTCCGTTCTAATGCTGGTTTGTAATATCAGGTAGTTTGTCATCCTGGTTTGTAATGAGATCTTTTTCACCCGGGTTTTAAACATGAGGCACTTTGTAACCCTCGTTTATCATGAGGTTTGTTGTAACCCTGGGTCTAATGAGGTTTGTTGTAACGCTGGTTTGTAATGAGGTCCGTTCTAATGCTGGTTTGTAATATCAGGTACTTTGTAACCCGGTTTGTAACCCTGGTTGTAATGAGGTTGTAACGAGGTTTGTAATGAGGTCCGTTGTAATGCTGGTTTGCAATATTAGGTACTTTGTAAAAAGGGTTGTAATGAGGTCCAATGTAACGCTGGTTTCTAATATCAGGAACTTTGTAAACCGGGTTCTTACCTAACCGTTTCTTGTCCACTCCTTCGCATGTGAAGAGAGTTTTAATTAGTTTTAAATGTCCTGCTAGTAGTGGTGATTCGTTTTCTACGGGGAAGAACACAAGGTAAATCAGGGAAATAAAATTAAATAAAAAAATCAAAATGAGAAATGGTCAGAGCTCTGTATAGGTTCATGGTTAAAACAAAAAGACTTTACTTGGCAACACTTTACCCAAATTAGTTCCACATTCAAAGTTTAAGAGCCACTGTATTTCATTGTCGATCATCTTGGACGGGTCTATCTTCATTAGTCTTTGTTCTGTCACTAAAACAAGAGGTTACAAAAAATAACCGGCCAGTCGACTGAGATCAAGTTGTCGCTGAATGAAACAACTCTATTGCGATCAAAGGTAAATTACAACCACTCCCCACCCCCACCCCCACCCCTCCACAGTGATATTGACAACGTTACAGAAAGTTTCAACCGAGTGTCGTAAAACTAAAAACAAAGTAGTTAATTGAGTAATCACAACAGACCGAAACAGCCGCACAATGAGTCAATCAGAATGTGAAGTTAAGTAACCGGCGTAAAGCGCGGGAAAATGCGCGCGTGGAAGTCGCGATTGGTTGTGGTTTTCATTGGTTAAAAAAGTGGCACGAGGTTTGCTGGCCAACCAAAGAGCAAAGCAATGCAAAACCAATGAAAACGCAATTTATTTTCTTTTCTGAATTGAAAACCACTCTAATGATAATATCACGATCTCAAAAACTGGACCCCGTAAGTCCGCAAGTGACAACGAGTTTTTTTTTTTTTAAACTGCTCCAACGTTAACGTAGAGATAAACTCCTGACCGCTTTACACAGGGTAATGGTTTCACTTTCATCCAGGACTAGCCTCCGAGCTTGTTTTTCGCGATAATGTGAATTCGTATCATTTGAGAAATACTGAAAACGCAACAGCCCTTCCAAGATTATCTAAAGAGAAGTTTTTCGTACAGTGGAGGTCAGTTGTGGAACAGTTTACCCTTGGAATTAAGACAAGTGACTTCCTTGAGAGATATTAAGAACAAATTGAGTCGCCACAGTTTTGAGTAAGTTTTTAAGTAGTTTAAATAAGATTTTAAACACGGCCTCCAAGAAAAGCAGCCTTTATTATTTTTATTTTCATTTGTATTGTTTAGTGATTGTAATTAAGTAGAGAGTGAATGAATGAGTAGTAATAATTAAGCTGATGGAACTACTGTGTATAAATAAAGTTATCCTATCCTCTTCTATTCTGCCATTCGTAAGACAACAGGGGGGCGAGGGGGGAGGAGGGGGGGAGATGGGCAGTGATTATTCATAACATTCAGTGGCTTGTGGCTAAGAACACTACCTGTCAAGTAGTCCAGGAGTCGACAAACGAGATCAAAGTACTGGCTAGAGTGACACTGCAGTCTACGAGTCAAACACATAGCATCATCAGTTTTGTCATTTATAAGCTTGATCAGTCTTGACCAGTGTTATGAGCTTCAGACGTCATCAGCTTACCTGTGGTTCTTTCCTCTCACATAAACAGTTGGAGTCCATAGTGGTAACAGAGCATTCAGCAACACACTCAAAAGAAAGTGATTAGGTGTCTGAAGTCTGGGTTCTGAAATGACAAAAGAAAAAAAAAAGGATAAGCTCTAAAAAAACAAAATCAGAGTTTAAAATGAGATACAATTTTGGTGTTTTTCGGTTTTCGGTACTGAGAATTTGACAGATGACAAACACGTTGTACTGTCTTCAATAGAAAGTGTAAACACACGCCAAAAACTTTCACGTTTTATTTTAACTCTATTTTGGTTACAAATTCCATTTAGTCAGAGCAAAAGTTCGTGACAGTCAAGGTTTCCCTCAGGACTTCATTTCCTGTCTTCCTGTCTGGATAACAAGAGTTCAAAGGACCACAATTCAAAGTTAAGTAAGAAATCTAATACACAAACCTCCCACTGGCGTTTGACTAAGAATTAAAAGCTGCTCTAATGCTGTCGACCGCACCTAGAAACGGAAGTGACAAACCAATAAGATGGAAATATCTATATGTATGTGAGACAACCTCTAAACTCATACACCCCAAATAATCATATTAGAATAAATGTTTGAAAGAAAATTTGCCCTGAGTGGGATTTGAACCCACGTCCCCATATGTTTCCCATATGTGTACACCTGACTAGTAATAAGGGGGACGTGGGTTCAAATCCCACTCAGGGCAAATTTTCTTTCAAAACATTTATTCTAATATATATATATATATAAAACAAAGTACAGAACTTTATAACAAAAACTTGTGGAACAATCGCAAATCACATGTACACATCACTGCTGTATAACCGAGGATTGACCTTAATTATAAATATGAACTAGTAAGCACATCTGTGCTGCTTTACCTGAGCGTTCATAGAACCTATAAGAACTTCCACAATGAAGTCATTTACATTTGGAAGATAGTAAAACACTCCTGCAAGAGAGACGAGATGGTTGCTGTTATATCAATCCATGTGTGCATCAATCCATCAATAACTTATGTATTTATTCACTTTTTTCTTTTTTCTCTTTCTATTGAACTTGCCTCGAATAGCTATAACGCTACCTGCGGGCTCAAGCATTTTGTAACTTTTAGCTATCAAATTAATAAAGTTGTTGTTATTGTTATCTTTCTTTCATTCATCGACCAAACAGTGTATCAATCAATCAATCAATCAATCCGTCCATCCATCCATCAATCAATCAACCAATCAATCAATCAATCAATCAATCAATCAATCAATCAATCATTCAGTCAGTCGATCAGTCAGTCAGCCAGCCAGTCAGCCAGTTAACTAATTCAGCCTACGAGACAGACAGTCTGTAAATAAAAAACGATAATAAAAGAGAAATACGAAGTATTTCGCATTATTTTCTCACCCATAAGTTGTGTTCTAAGTTGCAAACAAAGGACAAGAAGTTGAAGGGCCTCTCCAACTATCATAACATCCTGTATGAGAAAACCACAACAGAAACATTCATCAACCTTACTGACCACAGATAATGATGAAATGACAAAACAGTTGCCGAGTTTAACTTTGTGGAAAACGTTAATACTAGCCGATCCTGTTTTCCTGTGGCATCAGGTCAGAAGGCTGATGTCAAAAAGACTTGTATGTGTGTGGAGGGGATGGTTATATCTATTATAAATCAAGCATAAAAAAGCCCTGAATCCAAGACGAGTTTACTTATGAATCGCATCAAGAGGTTAAGATAACGTTCTCCTGTTATGTAGTCTGAGCTGTAATACAGTAACTCCATTTGGTTGAAAAGATAGAGGCCATTTAAGCACTCCCTTGATTTCCTGAAAAATGTGTCTCTACTACCTGTGTTATCAATACTGCTTACAGGGACGTTTGAAAGATGGATAGGCCAGAAGACACACGTCTGTTTTTGTGGTGTGTCTACTTTAAGTCATGCCTTTACTTGTTCACCTTGGTAGTAACTTCAGAAGGGTTGCCACTGGATACACTTGATCTGAAGGACTTTACAGACTCTGTATCACTACCCGCCCCTCCCATGCTGCTTCCTTCGTCATCAGAGCTCTGACTTGATAGTCTCTGTCTACCCCCAGCAAGGTTTATTCTCCCAGCAGCCGCCGCCCAGGCCACACGCATGAAACATGCAATAGTCTCGGCAAAGTCATCACGACCCATTGTCTAAAGATGAAAACAGAAAATAGTTTACAATTAACTTACAAATTAAGCCTCTATATGTCCCATAATAGAAGTGTGATTTCTGACAAGACAACAGAGTTGAAAAAGCTACTAAAACAAAACAAATTGAAAGTTGAACAAAGGGTCGAAGTTTTGACCCCTACTTTAATCTCATTCCCCATTATGATGGCATTAGAGACAAAACAAAACGTCATAACTATTCTCTCTATAACAATAAAAAATGCCTACCAACCTCTATAGCTACTCTCACAGTGGGATGTACATCATCAATCATACTGCTTGAGCGGGGTCTTTTAGCTTCCACTGCTGAGTTGTTGAGAGAGTCGTTAAGGTCTGTATCCATGGTGCCTGTTGCCATGGCTACTGGTGATGCTGCAATAGTTGCAGTTTCTCGGTGAGGTGGAGATGAAGGAGCTGTAAAGGAGTTCTCTGATGACTGTCCACAGAGCAAGAACCTTCAAAAACAGATTGATTTGTACAGGTGTTTTATAACCAACCCCACAGATGCATGTTGTTTGGGTTGAAAACCATCCCATCTAGCACTTCAAAGGAAACAAAATGAAAACTACACCGCCCCTACAGACCTCCTGGGTTCCACTCCTCCATAAGCCTCAATTATATTTCAGGCCTTGTGTCTTAAATCATTAATTCACAGTTCAAATATGACTTCATATATTCACTTAAACGGAATGCTGTCAAACAATAACAAAGTTTCATTCTTTGAAATCGGAAATGAAAAAATTCTAAATAATATTGTGACATGTAGACAGACATCCATTTCACTGGAAATAAGGTGACACTTTTCCAGGAAATAACCAGGTCTTGCATGTATTAACACTGATTGTAGACATCACAGGTTATTAATGAAGTTGGATCGATGGAGATCTTGGCCACTTTTACCTTGCTAACTGAAGACAAATGGCATAACATCCTCTTCGAATTTCAGTGTCCACATCTTGAGGGAACATGTCTTTTTGTAGGATGTTCACCACAACACTATCACAACAAGGAATCATAACAAACTGTTGATTAGAGTCCGTCAGTGAATATCAAGCACTAACATGATACACTTACCACAATGAAACAACCTGAAGCATTTGGTTATGCAAAGGATACTTTACCAAAATGTCCTTCCTAAACTGGAATCACTGAGGTTGGGTCAACATTAACCCAGCCATGGTCTCACCCCATGACTAGGACAAAGAGATGTGGGTTGGGGGGATGAAGTGGTATAAGGGAGGGGCGACAAGAAGCCTGTTACACACCTGGACAGGTTTCTCAGAAGTAGCCGGCAACCAGCGAATTCCGCCGCCTGTCAAGACGAAAGTAGCCGCCCGTGCTGGCTATGAAATTTGCCTTTGTGTGTCTCTGGGCTGAAGTTTGTCCGCCTATAAGTATTTCTGGGCTGTCTGACAAAAAAACTACTGAGAACCCTGCCCGGACATCCAAACTAAGAGCACAGTGATTTTAAACTTTTAACACAAAGTAAGGATGTACAAGGCCATAACATCATCCGAGGAAAAATGCTGGGGTCGATTGTGCCCTTGCCTACCATTATAGCAGTGAAAATGATTCAAATCTTGTGTCAAAGATTTTGAACAAAAGCATCACAGCATGCCAAAATTCTTTACACAGAAACATACCCAAGTCCTCCTGCTGCTAGGAAGTTGTCCTTGAACATCCTTGCATTGGCTCCACCATCTCTGTTCTGAGTTGGCATCAACTTACTGCTTAGAACCTGTTTCACAAAACACTAATAGTCTTCCACTGTTCCCCACCAATCACATCTAAAGGAAAGTGTTCTTCCTCTAGCATATAATTAGACTACTTGGGGATTTTCTGAAACATGTTGAGTGAGTTCACAAAAAAATTATATTTAATATTGGCACCAGCTGATTCATGAGGGAATGACATTAAACCATTGGCTTTTTCTCCTTCGCCTCCACATGCAAACTTGAAGGAGACGTAAAAGAACCCAACACTGATTAAAAAGAGTAGGGAATACAGTTCCCACTGCTGTTGTCTGCCCCCTCACACATCAGGGTTGGGTGGAGGCTGGGTGATGGGCTAACAACTTGTCCCCAAAGACCTCTGCTGGGTCACAGAAACCTCAAAGGAACCTCTTAGGAGGCCCTACATGCCACTTTGCATAGAAAGGATTACACACCAATTGACTGATTAAATGGAAGTAAAAGAAATACTAATTTGTGGCACCATTTTAGATAGCATTCAAAATGCAGTGAAGAACTTAAAGATGGCCAGTAACATTTACATGTAGAAATGGGTAAATATAGGCACAAACAACAGGTCATCTACCCATTCTTAAGGATAGTATTAATTCTATTTTGTTGAACATTACCTCAAGGTTATAGAGTATTCTGAAAGGTGACATGCCAGGTGTGGTACATTTGAACATGTTCTGTAGATTAGCTGTAGATAGCATTCGGTCATCCATGCTCCCGGGGGAACAGCTGATGGAATACTGGAAAAACATAAATCACATGAGAATGCATGAATCTGTTACTGAAAATGAGCTTTCTTCTGTTTGCAACATCACAAAGATACAAATTTGAAAATTTAGCATCAAATGGAAAAAGCAACCTGTTATGAAAAGTGCTGTTGCCAATAAATATACTTACAGTGCATACAAACCTGGCATACAAAAGTTTTTGAAGAATTTTATGGAACAAAATTGGAAATTCTAAAGGAAAGGCAGGTGGAGGGGGTTTGCAAGCAAAAAAACCTTCCATGGAGGGTTTGGATATTATCTAGAACCACACAATTCATTTATACCTGTTGGCCAATAGACTCCAGGGCTTCTTGAACATCAGGGTCAGTAGGTAATAACATCAGCAGTCTCTGTACACGCACAGTGATACTTGGTTCTTCTAGTTCCGCCAGCTGATATAACTTGTCAAAAGCTTTACACTCTGTTGCCATAATGACACCGGGCATCACTCGCTCCTGTAGCAAATTAATGACAACTTCAAACTCTAGACATTCTGTTTTGAGTCAACCTGTAAGACATGAGTCTGAGACACAGACAGGCTTTTAGCCAGGTGGTCATCCAGCTGTCCTGTGGATGGCCACTTTTAGAAGAAATTAAAGGAAAATTCCTTTAATCTCTAATACTAAAATGCGAAAACATGCCTCCTGGACAGCCAGTTTCCATTGCCTGACTAGAAGCCTGGATACAGAAGAAGCTGATTCCTCAGAAGGAATTAAAGCCTATAAGCCTTTAATTGTACTTTTGCACACTGCAGATACAATGAAGCCCTGAGTTACAAGGAGACCATGGCAACTAAGGAAAGTAATTTTCTATCTGTAGGTAGTCTTACACCCCCTTGGTCATTACCAGGTAATCTCGCTCAACAATAATTGTTAACAGTTACAAACTGGAAAGCTTCTTACTGTAGCTTTGACTAGGAGGACAAAATTGTCAAATTTTTGTGGTCATTCACAGGAAACAATAAAACATGATCAATGTTTCCATTGTTTTTTTTTATTTCTGCTAAGAGATGAACTGTCTAACCTGTTCCAAAGCAAACGTCTGGCGATTTGATCCACTGGCACTTGACTGCAAAGCAAATGCAAAATAGATATTATTAAATAACAAGCTTGTGCAAAATCAGCTTAATGAGAGATGCTGAGTACAGCCTTACAAAATTCAGGAAGTGCAATTTACACATGTACAAATGATTTATACCTCATCAATTCTCATGGCCTCTTGACTCTAAAGACAATGTACAAAACAAAAGGAAACAAACAGATTTAGCAATGTCAACAACTGCACTCCAATTTGTGTTTATACATGCACTTTGTTAACTTGTTTCCATTTTGTAGAGTCTACACATCTTTAAGAGATATCATTCTTTATGGTCTTACATCTTGATTGAGGTGACTATTTCACTCATCAAACAGCCAAACACTGGAACTTGCAGAAATACTTTTACTCTTACTTTTAGTACACAAGCAAGAAATTTAACTTCATTACCGTTTGCATTAACTCGGAAATTTTAGGGGTGGACTCTAATCCTTAACTTTGACAACTACTTTATAAATCCCTGGTGGATGGACAATTTACTTGTTAAATAGAGTTAACTATTTAGAGCATATTCTTTGTTTCACTCATGTTGTGGTGAACAAGATTATCTGCATAGTAAGCATCTATCAGCTCATATGACTCTCATCAATATGGAACATTGTCTGACAATGACTGTGATAAAGTCTCTTTATTCCAATGCATTGTGGACTGCATACCTGTATGAATATAGCCTTTCAATAATACAGTTCGGCTTTGTTGCTAGCTCGTAATTGATACTGTTATATTGTTATCAGCTCAGTTTAGTGCTCAGTTCTTTCCACTAGGAGTACATGCTACATCGCGTAGTAGGCCTTGTTCAATTCAGTTATTTCGATAAAGTTGTTAAATGAATGTAATGGCTTTATTTCTGGGCTTCTGATCATACCTCAGCCTCTTCTTTAGTTGGTACAGTTGTCACTCCAGAGACAGACACTTTTGCCAGCAACATTTGCTCATCTTCAAATTCCAACTGGTAAAGCAGCTTCTGGTCCTTGGATGGTAAAAGCTGTTATTGAAAATAAAAAAGTACTGTTAAAGAGATATACCTGTAGATGTAGTTAGTTAGCAAACCAGCAAGTCAGTCAGTCAGTCAATGAAAAAGTCAGTAAGGCCACAGTTTGCCAGCCAGACAACCGAAGAGCCAGTTATTCAGGCAGCCACTACATCAGTCAGTCACTCAGTCAGTCAAACCATCAACCAGTCAGCCAGTAGGTCAGACAGAGCACCAGTCATCAGTTGGTACATGTAAGCTTGTCAGTTATTCAACAGGCAGCTTGCCAGGCAGACAGACACCAGGCAAATAGTCACTCCATCTGCCAGTCTCTCAGCTAGGCCGTCAGTCAGCCAGCCAGCCAATCAGTGAGTCAGTCAGTTGAGCAGTCATTCAATCATTCAGTCATTCAGTAATCAGTCAGTCAGAAAGAGCCAAGATTTGCACATACCAATTTTTCACTGGTAGATAACTGAATCTGTTCAGGTGTAGTGTTTAGTCGATTTGCTATCCTGTGACGAAGAGACTTCAGACTTTCATTGGAATGGCACTGAAAATCAAAGACAGAAATTTTGTAGTTTTTCATTCAGACATAAATAATTGGGACAAGTCAGAGTGTTGTCAATCCAAGATGTAGCAATTTCCATTATCAACAACAATAATGGACAAGAGCAAAGGAAACAGAAGTCAACAAATATTTTAAATCCAAACCTGCAAAGTGAGCTCCTGTCTAGGTAAATCAGATGACACATTGATGTTGATGGGGTAGCCATGAAAAGAAGCACCATGTGGCAAGAGAGTGCGTGGACCAGCATGAAGGTCCTGATAAAAAATACAGGAAATACATAAAGGATGAACATTTCCTAGTTATGCACCTGTCAAAATGAATAATGGAATTGGTAAAGCACAAGAAAACACACCTCAACAGTGATAATGTACTGTTCCACCAGCACCAAAAGTCTTTCAATACTCAGCATGTAATTAGCTCTGCAGCAGAATATATTCAACACAATTAATTTTCACTGGATCACACTCACTCAATGTCTTCATATCACACATTAATATTCACTTGCAGTCAAAGAGAACTATGACAAGTAATTAATGATTTTGGTATTAAAGCTTGCCAAATGAAACTAGTAGATAAAGTATTGAAGAGGTATTACATTACATGATCTGTGTAAAATCTATCAACTTTATGGAATTTAATTCATTAGCCTATACCACACAAGTGAAAAGTGCTTTTCATGCACTCTGATTGGTTAACTTGGAGGTTATTAGCAAGGTGATATTCACCTCCAAGGAGCCGAAGAGAAACAAACTGGCTTCCCGTTTCCATTTCCAAAGAGGAAATTATTTGGATTAATGCTAGTTATTCAGCTTGTGGGGTATATACTAAAACAATAATTTTTTATTAACCTCAATGATGAATATTTACCTGGCCGCTTTGCGGCTCAGTAAATATCCACCACTATTCACCTCCACTTTGGTGAATAATAATTTGTTCATTATTTTAATTTATTATTTTTTATAAGTACATGTAGCTGTGTGTCAGATCATAGCTTAATGAAACTTAGCTTCTTAGCAGTATTGTCCTTCAAGATTGTTTATTAAAGTAATAAAAAACGTGCCGAGTGCATTGTTGAGTTATATAAGCATGTGGGAATTTTTAAGAACACGAGAGAAGTGCCTAGAGAAGCACGAGCCAAAGGCGAGTGCTTCTGGCACTTCTCGCGTGTGACGTAGAGCGCGTGCTTTATCGGGATATAATGAACTCGATTCGACCAATCACAGCGCGCGTAACTCTTCCAATATTTTATAATACATTTCAATCCATTTTACTAAAACCTGTTCCGCATAAATTGCTCTACCTTTCAGGAGCAGTCGGTATCACCACATCACGTGTCAGAGGAGCAGTAGCTGCAGTAGTTACACTGCAAGCTGCTTGAGACAGTGATGTGCTCCCAAGGCCAGCCATCATGGACTGCAAAATAATGTGAACAAACATTGAGCAAGGAACCACAGAAGTGGCAAGTCAAAGGCTAGATGCTGGAAAACAAAAACTTGTTCTAAGAAAAGTGGACAGGAGGAAACATTCAATCATCATATCACTCAACTTACTTCAAGACGTTTGTAGCATTCCAAAATGAATTTCTTGTGAATATTTACAGGATCCTAATAAAAGCAATATTATGTGATTAAAATTTTATTTCATATCTGACAATTAACCATGAATAACCATAATCTAACATCAATGCCCTTCTATCAAAAACAACTTGATATGTAGTGCACATCAACAAACATGGCAAACTCTCAAATTTTTCAAGATGAAAATTACAGATGTGCAAAATACATCATGCTGACTAAAGGTAACCATCTTATGGGAAGATTAGACCTTCTTTCAGTGAGGTCCTCATAAAACACACACCCTTAAGAGGTGGATA
>OX419347.1:905000-940000 GCA_948470475.1 Galaxea fascicularis
CCATGCGTCAATGATAATATTTTTATAAACCATTCAATAAGAACAGCGATGAGTGTGAGTGTTGGATTTAATCATTTGGGTTAAATAGACCATGTCCCAGACGAGAAAATCAGGTCTGCGTGGTCTCGTGATGTGGCACTGGCCTAAATTGTGGGAGAGCTCGAGTTCAATTTGCCAGTGCAACATTTCTTTTTCTCTCTTTTTTTCTTTCCATCTTTTATTGTTTGGCAGTTTCTTATTAACAATTACTTAAAAACCCAAATTTTAACCACCATACTTTTTTCACTAACCACCAAAATCACTGAGAACTGTTTGGTTTCAACCACCAAACTTTTTTTTCACTAAACTTCAAGAAAATAAACATTTACATCAGGCTTGCACTAACTCTATTAAAATAATAATTGTCATTATTGTATTTGTTATATTAATAAGAAAACAGTTTGGAACTTACTTTCAAATGCAATTGAGAGAACTTTGTTCTGAAGTAGCCATTCTGTGATGACATCTTGAGAGATGCTCACTTTTGTGTTTTTGTTCTTTTCAGAATCATCAATCAACTTGCATACCTAAAAGTGCAGGTAAAGGCAAGTCACTTTTTACTCTCCTTAATGCTACAAGAATGAAAATTACAGCTCTGTAGTTTTTTCAAGACTTAATTATGAGACAGCTGTGTTTTTTACTTTCATCACCACTATCCATGCTTAGAGCAGTTTTCATTAATTTGAACATTGAATGGCGCATTTCCTTCCAATAATATTGTCAGATTTTACATTGCTTTGCTCTGAGATTATCCAGCAAAACTCACATCACTTTCTCAACCAATAAAAAGCAAAGCCAAAACCAACGGTGACTTGCACAAGTTTTATCCTGCTCTTGGTGCCACCTATTGCTCTTAATTCTGATAGGGTTACTGCACTGTTTTGGTCTGTTGTAATTGGCTAGAGTAATTGCTTTGGTTTTACCACACTATTAAAAACTGATCTAAATTTCAACTCAAGTACAGCGTTACAGATTGGCCTGATACACACCTCTTTGAGTGAATTCATCTTGGCATTGAAGTGGGGACTTTTCAACATTTTCAAAGCAACGTCCAGTCTCAATTCATCCACTCCTGACACCATGTTCTGCCAGAGTCTCATGCAGAGGAGTTTCAGAGTTGTTAACAGGTCAAACACATCACCAACTGCCTGTTAAGTAAAGCACAATGACTGTCATAAGTAACACATACTAGTTTTATACATGACAATGGAACCACATAAAAATAGACTATGAGCAGTCTTTTCTCCATTTCTCAATTTTGTCTCATAAGTTCTGTAGCAGGTGTGACTATCTGGAGTAGCATGCAATGTACATGTAGAATCCTATACCAGGATCTGGGACCAGCACCTGTATACTAAGAACGCAGTACCTACCTTGCTGTTTAAGTACTGAAAAGGACAAGCCAAAGAAATCTTAGGGGTACCTGCCTATTTAGAATCCTATACCCTCCTATTTCTTCAATTTTAATGAAACCCCTGAAGAAATATTTTGATGGGCATATGATTTTTATCAGACATTCTCAACTATTCAGTGTTGCAGATAAGAGCAATTTCTTGGGCCAAAAACCACTCAAAGCTGGCTCCCTGACCCAACACACTGAGTATCTAGAACACTGCAGTTGTGCATGTAGGTTCTACTTACATTTTATAAAGTAACAAGGTTGTAATGGGCATGAAGCTTAATATTGTATTGCCCAAAAGAGACATAGAATCATGTACACGATTTGCTTCAATAATCTTTAGTTAGTACTATATACCTTTTGTTTCATATCTTCATTAGTAAGTTCTTGAATATACTGCAACGTCTTTTCAAACACATCACTGAAGACCTTCTACACAAAAGAAAGACAAACCAACTTTACTTCAACACAGAACTCTACAGTGGTGAGCAGTGACAAGCAGTTGATCACAATGTCAATAAACATTGAGATAATTACTTCCTTCTCTCTGTCATGGCCACCCTAACCCAACCCCCTTTTCCAATCTACCTAAACAGAAGAAAAAATCTGTGGGTCAGTGAGCTGCATAAGACAACTTAGGAAGTACTGACTCTTGGCATCCGTGAATCCAGTACCTATGTCAAGCCCAGAAGAGAGGGGGCACCCTTGGCAATTAATTTTCTGGAAAACGTGTTCTACATGTATCTTGACATAACCTGCATGCACATCCATTAACACTCCATAATGCTCCTGCATGATGTCAGGCATAAGTCTCATTCTGACCAATCATACAGTAGCATTTCTACATTTACTGATATATTTTTACACAGGCTGATCCACCTAGACTAGATAGTGCTACCTGCGGATCAGTCATATACTGTAAAATGAGCATGTGCAGTTCTCTGAACATTTTATAAATACATGTACCAGTAAAAGTAGTTACAGTGTAAGAGTCAGCTGCTCCACAACCACTCAGTGCAAGGAGTACCAACCCTCTCGACATGTGATAAGTGTGTATTTCACACTGGATTTGATTAAAAAAAAAAATATATATATATATATATATATATTAGTGATTACTTACCGATAACACCTTGGCATTAAGATAACTGGCACAAATCCCTAAAGGCTTCAATAGTGCAGCCAACATCTGAAACACAAAGAACCAATCCAGTAAGAAATCAAAAGCAGTTATAACAATTTTTAATAATAATTTTATTACTTATATAGTGCAAAATTCATTAAGATATATGATCTACTGCTCTTATTCACCAGTTTATTCCAGTTTATTCTGAATGAAGATTACTTTGCCTGCACACCTACCGGGGCATCCACTTTTTCAGCTGTTTCAATTTGCTTCTTGATTTCCTCAAACCCACCAAGCTCTGCAAACTGTAAAGGCCATAGAATTAACCTCAACATAAATGAGCAAGTTTAACTCCAGAGAGTGATTCAAGTGAACATTACACATGTAATTCAACCTGGTGCTGTTCTTTTTCGACTGAGACATTAACCTGAAACGTGGACAACAGCAGGACAGAAACGTCCTGTTCTTATAATAATTATTATTCATTTGGTTCAAGAAGATCAAATATGTGACCCTTTATAATGCCATGGAGTGCAGACAAACTAAAAAATGTAAGCTACTGCCAGTACCAGGCATAAAAAATCAGTAATAATCATTTTCATTTTATACCAGGTGAAATAATTGGATGAAAGGCATAAAAGACTGATTTATATAAATTGGGACTTACCTTGTTGATCAGGGTCACTAGCCAACCATACGGATCCTTGAAAAAGAAACAAAGAAGTTATTCTTCAACTGAATAGCAATGGCCAGAGCTGTCATGAAGGGATGGGAGCCATGGGCATTTCGAGTTACTACAGATCCCTGGCTGCTTTAATAGAAAAACAGCCTAAAGCATACCACAATAGCTAGATTCTCTTGCTACTTTTTGTACATTGACACATAGTACTTAAAAAATCAGTGATAACCCTGAATAATAATAATAATAATAATAATAATAATAATAATAATAACAGTTGTCATAATTGATGTTGCCGTCCCAGGCGACGCCAGGGTGAAAGATAAGGAACTTGAGAAGTTAGAGAAATACCAACTATTGAAAGATAAAATTGCAAAAGTCTGGCATATTATATGAAAAGTCACTGTAGTGCCTGTTGTTATTGGGGCCATTGGAGCCGTATCAGTGAACTTTAAAAAGTACATGAAGCAAATTGGTGTGAAAGTGAGTTTGGAAGTGATCCAGAAAACAGCATTGCTGGGGACAGCAAAGATACTAAGAAAAGTACTGTCCCTGTAAGAAGAAGGAAAAGAGAGACCTGGGACCTGTGGCGACTTGTTGTAACCCGCTCCCAAGGACTATAAACCAGACCGAATATCCTGCCTGAGTCTATAAGGACTAGACATAATAAAAAAAAAATAATAAAAAAAATAATAATAATACTGGTAATAATAATAATAAGATATAAATTCTTGATAAAACAACTAGGCTAGCAACTATGAGAAATCTTCTTGAGAAACACTTTGCGTGACAAAGCTGGTCATGAGGGTTGCCCCATCACATGTACATGTACACTGCACCCTGTTGTTTGCGCACAACTTCTTCAATGTAGCACTGCTAGAATTTACTGCTTAAAACAAATCAAAACTGCAATGAGCTCACTTTATAAGAGGGGCTTGTGTAGTACACAGAAGTGGTTGGACTCATTGCATAGCAATCTTCAACTCCAAACACTCCCTCGAAGTATTTCTTGGACCACTGCTTAGCCCTGTTTTTGAACTGGAACTCAGTCTCAGGGTTGAATGCCTTGAAGAAACACAGAATTATATTTTAGCATAAACTAAAAGCAACCCTTTATCACCTTCAGGTTGAGGATTGTTTGAGGGGTTCCACAATAATAATATTTTCATTACTCTTTATTGAATCTCAATCCATACAATGAATGACCCAGCCTTGTGACATCCCTGCTGTTGCAACAATTTTCTCCTCAGAAAATCTCATGAGCCCCATCACCTTATAAACATGATCATGAATTCCTCTTCAATATTATTATGAGATGGCTCCAAAAAAAAGTATCAGAGACTGACATTATACATTTTCCTTCTTTAGCAAAATAATAATAACCTCTAAAGTTGTTTTGCTTTCACAATCATGCTGCCTAAAAGCAAACTACTGTAATCCCAAATTAGCATTTGGTGATTCTTGGGTATAGTTTCCATGACTGACTTACAAGACCTGGGTTGTCATTAGGGGCTGGTAATTGGCAGATTTCCGCCATCTATCAGAGCACTTTGTGCTGGCTACTTTTGCCCAAGAATGTTGGAAATTGCCTTTGTGAGTTTTGTGCTCATTATAATATGTAGTCACATACTTCAACCCATTCATCCATGTACTAAAAATTCTAGTGACAACCCTGCAAGACAGTATACTTTCTAGAAGGGCATAACTCACAGCAACAAAAAAATAATGAAATAAATGATAATAATCAGGGCTGCAAATAATTTTTCTTTCTTGAAAGGATTTATGTTTGATCAAGTCTCTATTTTGTTCAGACAAAACAGAAATGTGGTCAAACATTTATCATCATTTCCCTATTATCTGGTAAAAAAATTTGTTCGGACATGTCCGACCAAAGTTAAGATTTTGTTAGACATGAATTAATTTTTAATAGTCAGGCATCGACAGGCAACCGACACTTATTTTCAGCTCTGATATTACTACTTGGCATTAACAGTATGTTTTTCATTACTGACCAAACAGTTGAAACTTGTTTTTAACATAATGAAATCAATATACCTGAGTCAACAGATCAAGCAAGCCAAATGGGACAGGCTTGTACTTGAGTCTAGCAACAATCAAATCCAAAAGAAGGTGAAGCATGTCATAAATTCCTTCATGAATGTCAGAACTCCATCTGTGGACTGCTTGTGTCGTCAATAACTAAGACAAACAAGAGGCATTAAAAACAAATTACTACAACTATGGTAATGCCAGTAAACTCTTTAAAGTGATTGTTGAAGTAAACAAAATCAAAACAATTGGACTTGGGAGAATCACACCAGTCCCAACAGGACTAGAAAATTGTATCCCTCCTTATTTAGTTTGGATGCTGACAGTATAGGAAAATGACAGTGTATTGTAAGCCTGGTAAATAAATGAAAGGTGTATGTTTTAACCCTTCCCTCCTGAGAGTGCCAAATGGCACTTACAGATTTTACTCTGTCTAACGCCAGATGATTTTACGTCAAAGGGAGACCCCTTAGGGGTTAAAGGGTTAATGAATGGCACAGACAAAATAATGTGAAAGTCACAAAACTGTGAACACCATTAAGAACTATTTCTAGAATGCTTATTGTTCTTCAACCAATGTGATGAATGGCGGGAAGAAACTACTAACAACAATTTATTGTGATTGACGTTACAGTTTGCCATTTAGCCATCTTGTATCTGATTGGTTTTCTTTTGCAACTCAAAAGACATTTCAGAAGTATTTGTAGAGTTCACAGTTTTCTGAGTTTCACAGCAATAGTACGTATACAATAAAGTGTTGTTTGTAATCCAAATTGAACAAACCTTCTTAAAACATTCAGGCAAAGCTCTTTCCATAAATCTTCTACAGTTTTCATCAGCCTCAGCAAGACCTAACAAGGTTAATTGAAAGTTAAAGTAGTTAGTAATAGTTAGTTAGGATAACATCCAAAAAAATAAGACAAAAACTGCAGACTAAAATTTCAGAGCAGGCTACATGTAATCAGACAAGCTTTCCACCGCGCAAATTGGCTGGCTGTAAACATAGTTTTGCCTGCCTGCCATGAGAAAATCAAGATCATTTTTTTTGCAGTGGATCAGTTATATACAAACATATTTGCCCTCCCGTGAAAAGTTATTGCCTTTCTGATCAAAACCTTAATGAAACCCCTGCAGACCTATTCACAACCATGACATAACCTAACCTAGCCGTGATCATAGCACCTACATGTACAAACGTATATCGATTCAATGAGGTAAAACAATTCAGTTTTCAAACAACAATATACATGTACAAACTATTAAAACGATACTAACAAGAATCAAACATAGTCAAACATAATTAAAGCAATCAAAGTTAATATAATTTTATAAGCTTAATAAGTTTTAAAAAGTCTTCTTTTAGGGCTAACGTTAAGTTTGGTTATCACAAAACAATAACAGAACAAAAAGCCACGGAACAAAGGGTAGAAAATAAAGGAATGCGGACATTTCAAAACAAATCGATTTATTTATTTCAGCCCAACCCTCCAACAAACCTTCTTGAGCAAATCTTGCAGCACTTTGTAAACACTTTCCCAAAGACTCTTCTCTCCTGTAAGGTATTGACCAACTATCCACGAAAACCCTGTCCTCCAACTCATATAGATTCGTGGTTGGAAATTCTAGAGGTATGTCCATGTTTTCAGGGTCATCCCGACTGTGATCGGCTCCGTTTAGAGACATGGTAGTAGGGTTCATAGCTTCATCATAAGACGGCGGAGGTTCAACACTAACAGGAATCGTCATAAATTCGCTATCGTCGTTATCTCTGGGATCAACAAGCGGGGGAATGTCCATTCCCCCGTCATCCGAACCATGTTGCGTCTCCGTGTCCTTAACTTCCGTGTCCTCGAATTCGTAATTCTGCCTCGTATCTTCCCCGGTCAGAAACGCGACAGCATCATTCAAATCGTTCTTGGCGAGGCTTAGAGCTCTACGAATTTGCGCGCTGTCTATGAATCCCATATTAAGCAGAGTGTTCACGTAAGCTTCGTTTGGTTCCTCCATTGCGATGATGATGCTCCGGGAGAAAGATTAATGAAGTCGAAATTATTATTGTTGATGTCCTGCCTCAAGTTATGGAGTCCGACGCCATGTTGAATTTCCTCCCATTCCCGTATGTGAAAGATCAACATGTGGAAAGGCCTTGCAGGGTATGTACTCCATGGGAGAATGCCATGGATCAACCCGAATATAATAACTTAGTTATACAATGGCATACACAGCTATACAGGGCTATACAAGGCTATTCAGGGCTATACACCGCTACACAGGGCAATACATACCCCTTGCAGCGACGTTCCCGCCACTGGATTCCAGACTCCCGCGCGTTATTTTCAAGATGGCGGAGTTGAGGAAGCGAGGTGCGGGTAGTTCGGAAATTTCTATCCCTTTGCAAGGGCATAAAGGAAGCGATTGCCCTTCGATAGGCTTAGACTCCAAGAAAAAGGGATCAGCAACGTGTGTCTTCTTTTTCATTGTCCTTTTCTATTTGTGCTCGCTATATATCAGTTTTAAAGCTGCTCGTGTTGTACCCGCGCCCAAAACATCTGTCGGGGAGCGCTCTAGCGAATTCGTGGAAGAAGCAGCTAGGAATCACCTTGAAGCGATCACATCTTTTGGTCCACGACCCACTGGGAGCTACGCAAACGAAATTCAAACAGTGAACTACATCACTGCAGCTTTGCAACAAATCAAAGCATCTGCAAGAGAAGATATCGTCATTGAAATTGATATTCAAAAGCCATCTGGCAGTTTCGATTTGGGATTTTTCTCGGGTTTCACGAGCATCTATCGCAAGGTTACAAACATTCTTGTCAGAATTACACTGAAGAACAGTTATCCGCCTAAAAACACGGTTCTTGTTAATGGACACTTTGACAGTGTTCCGGGTTCCCCAGGTGCAAGTGATGATGCGGTCAGTTGTGCAGTTATGCTAGAAATCATCAGGTGTATTGCTCAAACGCGCAACTTTGAATTCGTTCACGGGGTTGTATTTAATTTCAATGGAGCAGAGGAGAATATTTTACAAGCAAGTCATGGGTTTATTACACAGCATAGATGGGTTGAAACTATAAGAGCTTTTGTGAATCTTGAAGCAGCCGGAGCAGGTACATTTCACAGCAATTTATATTTAGGTGTATTGTAGAGTCCATTGGATGGATAACGAAGTATTCTCTTGGGAAAGAGTTAGATCAAAGTCATCTTGAAAGGGTTGATCTTAGGGTTAACCTAAGGGTTGGACAAGTGTGACTGTGTATACTCCTGAAAGGCACCCACCAACCCCTCCCCCCTCCCTCACACCCATCAGCACCACTCCAACTCCAGACTGCTAACCCTGTCTAATACCTTATATATTAAACATTTATGAGGCAGCAGTCTAATCAATAGTTCTTTCTAACACTTAACCCTATAACTCCCAAGGGGTTCCCCATTGACGAGTAAAATCTATAAGTGCCATTTGGCACTATCGGGAGTGAAAGGGTTAAGGCTCCAATGGTGACCAAAACCTTGTTTCTCCTCATGTCACTATCCAGTCACCTACATGTACACTATACTCAGGTCATAAGATTGAAGGAAATGAAGTAGATTAACTGTCTTCTCTCAACTAGTGCCTCAAGAAATATACGAAGAGCAGTAAATTAAGGAGAATATGAGTGTTGATTTTGGGGCTTAACAGGTTATATTTTAACTCATATTTAGGTGGAAAAGAGATAGTGTTTCAGGCTGGGCCTGACCATCCCTGGTTAATTAAGACATATGCTGAGGTAGCACCACACCCTTGTGCACAGGCTTTGGGGCAAGATCTCTTCCAGAGTGGACTTATTATAGGTGATACTGACTTTAGGATCTACAGGGACTTTGGTAAAATACCAGGTAAATAATATTGTCATTAAAACCAGAGAAATTCAACTACAAATTTAAAATACTCCAGGTGTCATAGAAAGAATGGTTGTATCTTTCCACAGGTTTGAAAGTTAGCACTACTGTACTTAGCACAATGGCTGCAAGTAAAATTTTGTCCACTTTCATCCACCAAACCAGAGCTCATAGGAAATTCTGCTCACCAGTGTTCATTTAAGAAAACTTTGACTCTAACTTTAGAAACACATTTACTGCAACCAGTATTCAAACTTAAAAGTGTTTTTTTTATTTTCATTGAAGGAATAGATCTTGCATACACAGCCAACGGTTACGTGTATCACACCAACTATGACACACCCAATGCAGTTACTCCAGGATCTATTCAGCGTGCTGGCGAGAACATTCTTGCTCTAGTGAAGAGTATCCTGAACTCCCCATTTCTAGCTGACCCGGGCGAGTATCGCCATGGTGCCATGGTTTTCTTTGACTTCCTTGGTATAGTTATGGTTCATTATCCTGAACGAACTGGGGCTGTGATTAATATAGCAACTTCTTTTGTGGTAGTCCTTTGCCTCATCAAGAAATTCCTTGGATTTCCTTCAAAAAAAGATACCAAAGAAGGTATGGTCACAAATTCTTTGGAGCATAGCCTTTAGCAGTGAACTCTGATAAGTGGATGGGCCTTTATCAATACTTTCTCAGCGGTTACATTGAAGTAAGCAAGTGTACTGTGTTGTGACTGACACCAATCGACATGTTCACCTGTAACATTGAGTGAACTCAGCCACAGGTGTTACAGAGTATGGCCCTTAATGACAACCCTGCCTAAAGCTGCTGAGCAATAATCTTTAAGATTAAAACAGGCAAGTCAATATTTCCAGTCTGGATTTCATTTCTAATCAAAACTATGATTTAGAAATTTACCGGTCTTGAGGGACAAAAACATAATTTGAAGAATGTACAGCTATAGAATCTGTATGTCAAAACGTTGAACAGTATAGTTGACTGCCCTGTGACTCACAGCTGAGGGAGCACAGTGTTAAATTTTTGTCAGGGTGTTTCATTTGACATTTACCCTCCATCCTTAGGGAGGTGTGGAGTGTAATCTGGAACAGGGGATTCTGTCTCCACATTTCCAGCAGACCCTGAACAACACAGGAGAGTTAGCAGGTTTTCATACTGACATAATAATAATATTATCTTTTATTTTTTAGTCACACACTCATCATCACTGACTGATCTTTTCACCTCTCTTTTGGTGCTGCTGTTGTCATGGCTGGTTGGCATACTGATTCCAGTACTCATATCCTTCATTTTAACTTACACTGGGCACTCTCTCACTTGGTATTGCCGACCTTACCTGGTTCTGCCTCTGTATGCTGCCCCAGCTGTGTTTGGTATTGGGTTGGTGCACTCTATTGCGAAGAGGTCGCTTGTGTCCAAGGTTTGCTAAATAGTCTTTTATTCTTTCACTCTCCCCTCCCCTGTCATGCCCATTAAACACACCCCCATGCCCTTAGCACTGCCTTTCCACATAGGTAGTAGGAGCTGCCTACTTGTTTGCTTATTCCAGACACTCACCCCAGATACTTCTCAATGACTTGATGTGAATAATTGTCTTCATGTCTTAGGATGCATCCAGAGTTTGGAAGTCAGCATTAGATAGCAAAGACCACCTGGAGAACAATAATGCAAGAATCAAAAGAGCTTGTTCATTGCTATATGTTTTTATATCATTCCAAAGTCTGGAACCGCATTTAATTTACTTTTGCCCTAGCCTATGTCAGACTCTCAGAACGCCTGAGGATAGCAAAGCAAATTGGTTTCAACAGTTATATGATTATAAAGACATTAGTTTAGTATGAAGTTATGCTAGTTGCTTGGCAATGGGCGAAAGGACAACTGAAAAGAAATCAGAGTCCCAGGCAGGAATCGAACCTACAACCTCCGTAACACCGGTATTTCACTTTTATTTTGCAGAGAAAAGCTTTGGAGGAAAAGAGTAAACACCCATCTGTTACTGATGATAAAATAGCAACCTATCTTACAGCTAGAGAAGCAGAAACTTTCTACGCCACTTTGCTAGTTTGGACGATAATCCTGTCAGTTTTGACTTTCTATCGTCTAGCATCAGCACATCTGCCTCTTCTTCTAGTGATCTTTCCATTAGTAGTGAGGGTTTTTATATGGGAGAATTTCCTTGCAGCCAAGACAGTCAAACCAAATCCAGAAAAGCTTGTATTTTTGTACCTTCTTGCTACATTCATACCTGTTCAGTTCTTCACATATTTAACAATTGAAACATTTGATGTATTTGTACCAAACATGGGCCGTGCTGGAACGCAGATTCCTCCAGATGTCTTCATTGCTGTGCTTTGCACTCTTTTTGTTGTAATGGTGACTTCTTATGTGGTAAGTACAGATCTACATTGCAAAAAAACGTTTGTGCCCCTTAGCTAGCCAACCTCCTCCAATAGCAGATCTGACTGCATAACTTTCATGAGACTAAAACCTCAGCAACACTGTTGCTAATTTTTTAAGTATGAACAAAGGGATTTGCAAAAAAAAAACAACAACAAACAAAAAACTACAGGGATTCCAGCTTTTGCTGTGTTAAAAAACAGGATAAATCCCTTGTCTCTGTTCCTTAATGAGTCAACAACAACAACAATATTTGATTGAAAACAGTTTACAATTACAGAATTGTATAACTACCCGCAAATAGCTATAGCTAATCAAGGCAGGTAGGCATGACATAACTCATATTATGGTGCTTGTGTACTGTTACAAGGAAAGACAGAGATATAAGTCCACCTTGCTGAAGCCTACAACAACAACAGTGAATGAGTTCCAAAGCACATGAGCCTTTAACAGGCTTTTCAGGTATTACCAACACATCAAGTGGTCAACTCTTGCTCGAAAAAATATAATCCTGCTATGATAAAGATCTCAGATATCTGAAAAACAATGACAAATATCTGAAACTGTGCTATTAAACTGATAGACAGTGGGTGAACTTGAATGCATGTAGGGCTAATCTTAGACTGTTAATAGCTATCATTATGATGGTAATTTTGACAAACAGATTACATGTAAAAGATATGAAATGAAATGAGGACTGATCCTTTCAGTTGTGTACATAATTTATGCAATTGTGTAAAGAAGCCTGAAACAAAATTTAGGCCTTCAGGGGGTTTGGATGCTTGACCTTGCAATGCCAGTGTGCCTGTTAACCCACTGACATTGGGAGCAGGTCAATAAAATTGCAGATGCATGTGTTCCCGTGAAAGAGAACGGGCCAGTTAGCCAGTTGGTTTCCCCACTTGATGGCAGTCTTTTAAATCACCTGTATCATGTTCTTCTCTTTACTTTAGGTCAGTACAGTGTATGTAATGGGTGACCTCAAACTTCCAGCAGCAGCTTTGGCTTTAGTCTCTATTTTTGCACTTCTGATCTCTCTCTCAGGGCTTTCATTTCCCTATTCAGCTGCCAATCAGTGTCCTAAAAGAGTTTTCTTTCAGGTAATTAGACATTGGATTAAAATTATAAAAGTATAAAAATCTTATTTAACATACAACAGAGGTAGTCAACAATTTTGAAACTTTGTAGAAACAGGGAAATGACATGCCAGAAAAGTAGTGGTAAGAAGAAAAGGGACATAATATTATTATCCCACATTTTCATGGCTGACAGTACATTTTGGCTAATTTTGCCTTAGCATGTGTCAAGAGAATTTTACAATGGTGAAGGCAAAGTTGTGCTAAAAGATGCTGGTGTTTGGATCACGCCATTGGACTATTTAGGAATCAAGCCATTTGCTGATGTCCCCATATTTAGAAATGCTTCATTTGCACCCCAAGATGGAGTTTATGGAGGCTTTCCATACTACATGCCTTTAAGGCATATGATACGGTAGATATATTATAGTACCACTGAGTACTCAGACAGCAATAACTTGACAACAACAGGAATGATTCAAAACTGATCACCCACCCCCACTACCTAGTTTTTTCAATGAAACATAGTAAAATACTTCAACCTTTATACAGTGCAACGATAAAAACTATCTGGTGTCATTATAGAAATCTAGATCTGGCCCTGGTTGTTCAAACGTTGGATAGTGCTATCCAGCCTTTGAACAACTGGGCTAGTAGTTTAGTTTAACATACTTTGTAAAATGTGACAGGCCTCTTTTATAGGTCACATTACACAGGTCACAATGCTACAGATAAATAAAGAAGCCCAAAAGTGTCTCCTGGTGGTAATCACTATCCAAAATTTTCTTTTACGTCAAGGTGAACATGTTTGGGTTAGTTACCAATCGATAAAACAGTTTCCTGTACCTGTGAAACTTTGGGGGTTCTGATCAATCTGATAATTATATTTTGCACATTGTATTATTAGAGCACCCCAAACCCAAAATCATATAATATAATAACACCTTTTTTTATTCAGGTCTTCAAAGGACAAAATAAGAGTAAGGTTTCAGTTTTCTGACATGATAACTAGTGTGTAGCCCAAAGAAGACCAAATTGTAAAGAATGTTGGATTTCAAAAGGATAAATTGTCACTTGCAGCCGTTTCAGTACAGCCTGTAAAATCTTGTCAAAACTGGACAGGAATAATAACTGTTACGTACTTATTTTACCTTCGACAGAAACTCTTGGTATCTTCCTGGCCCGGCACCACAAGTCACATCTTCACCACTGGAAGTCAAAATACTTTCCAGAGAGCAACATGAAGACATCTTCTCTTTTAAATTCCTAATATCAGGTCAGCGTCTTTTGCCAAATTATCTGCCCAGGGGGGCACCACACCTTGTCATCTCACCTCAGGTACCAATTGCAGACTGCAGAGTACTCTGTCCTTATTATTTTTTTGTCCAGCTTGGAAGACCAAACCAGACATATGGATATTTTTGGGTTGCGTGGGGTGGAGGAGTGTTAAAGGGACATGCAAGTGGCTTATTTTTTTAGATTAAGTACTAACAACTTTCTATCTCATTGAAGGTCCCGATCACATGACTGTATATCTGTCACCTGCAAGTGGAGTAAACCTTCTCAGGTCTTCTCTTGGTTCTCTGTACCCCATTCAAGACTATAATGGAGGAGACCGGCTGACATACTTCATTTACTATTCTCATGGCTCTGATGATGTTGGACCATGGGAGCTGTCACTACTTTTAGTGGTAAGTAATAAATTATTATTGAGACAAATTTTTCAACTGCAACCACCATTTTTACTTTCTGACTGAAGTTTGTTCCCTTCCTCATCAGATTACCCACTTAAGTTGTAGACACATTCATTTAAGACATGTAAAAACCAATCAGTGCGTGTTGATGTTTATTTTTCACACAAATAACGCTGAGCCACTTCTTTTCTCAATTTGGGCCAATGGTTTGTCACTGATTCCACAGAGAATGTTTATTGCAGAGTTCACGGAACCGTAATAACTTCAGGGCTGAGTTGCTCAAAGTATGGTTAGCGCTAACCCATGTTAAATACCATGACAAGCTATAGGTTTTAATACAACTTAACCAATGGTTAGCGCTAGCCATAATTTAAGCAACCCAGCCAAGAAACATAATTTACACTAACAATAATATCACCACATGCAACACCAAATATAATATACTTGTGAGATCAACATGGGTTTGAAGAATTTTCATCATAGAGAAACAAAGAATACAGTCAAGTGTTTTCTCTATTGCAGATGGACAAAGAATTGCCAGCAAAGAGCCACTTATTGGATTTTGCAGTGGCAGCTCAGTACATCCATGGCAAAGATTCATCTTCACCATTTCTTGAAGAAATTATGCTGGTTGTCCCAGATTGGATTTTTGCCAACCGCTGGGTAGATGTTTATAAGAGCTGGTCATTTACAACATAACTTTTTCTTCATAAAGTAAATGAAGTGAATATGATAAAATAGAAAAAAATACTGTTTGTTAAGATAATTATAAAGGGATTTCTAATAAGGATGAAATATAACATAACTATATTTACCATAGGGAGATAGTGTTATTAAGGACTCCTGGATAGTTTTAGGCAATCTAGCACTTCTAAGGGGTTTCTAAATCATTATTCAATTTTCAAATGGGTGATTGGGTGATTGATAGTATAGTATGTTGAATTTCTAAGAACATGTTTATTCAGGGGACACTGTCATTACTGCTATCCTAAATGCTGGCAAGTAAAGTACTTATTTGTAGATTAATTCATTAAGATGTAATATTTATTTCTGCCAAAATTAATTTATCAAAGATCATATTGATAAAAACGTTCACATCAAGCCTGTATCAGAGGGGTCTTTACACTTTACTTTAATTATTACTATTTACAATTCCATGCACCCCTTCATTATGATAATAGCCTTCTTTATTTCACCTTACACTGACTTCGCAGTGAAGCAATAAACTGTAACTAAGAGAGAAGGTTGGGAACAGAAAGGTCTTCCGTTTATCAGTTTACATTTATAGCTAGCAGCTTAGGGTAGTGGCTCATGTGAGGACCTGTTTGCAGGGTAAATACACTGTTCAGCTTTTTGTTACTCATCAAAATTGCTGAATGTTCAGAAGAGTTGTAAGCAGCTTTAGCTTTGAAAAAAGTGAGATGGTAATAAATAAACCTTATTAATACAACTTATTCTAAAATGGCTCCCATTCTAATATTCTTTAGCTTTTATTCAAATTAACCCTTGTTGTCTCGTTCTTAAGAGCACAATTCAAAAGAATATTTTACCTTGAATGAGGCAACGAGGGCTAATTTGAATTATAAACTAACGAATTTTGGAGTAAGGTGTATGACTTGACTAAGAAGAAAACTCTGAATGCATTTTGCAACTTTTGTACATTGTTCTGTAAAGTTAATATATCTTAAATACATGGATCTCATAACTAAATTTACAACTACACAATGCTTGTGCCTAGTTAACAGCTTTTGTCCAGTTAATGAACAGCAGTTCCATCAACACTGACACTGTGAATTGAAATGAAATGATCAAATCCACTCTTGATGAGAAATCGCAGATGACATGCTGAAGTAACAGGAATCTGATGAAAAATAGCAAAGTGTGTTCAGCAATTCTTGTCTAACATGAGTGTTCTATGGCTACCTTTCACACTAATGCACTTGTAACATTCTTAGAGTCTTACCTGCATATAAACAATAGGACTACACTAACCAAAATCGACAAGTGGCTAAGTGCTTTATTGACTAATCAGCTTGATGACTTGAATCTTAAGTATTCCATCGACTAATAAAAACTTTCTAGACTCTGATTATGTCTTGTGTTATTTGTCAATGTGTAATTTGTCAAAACAGCTCTTTCTCAAAACTTCAGTAAAATCACCCAGATGATTGTAACTTTATAAAAAATGTGAGGATTTTTCAAGAAAAAATACCTTTATCTCATCCCTTTGCATTTGACCATCTGTATTTTCATACTCTGAAACACAAAGCAATCATACATCAAAATATAAATGTGGGGTAATAAGAGCTTGAGAGTCTGAATGCGTTTGATGTTTTTGTAGGTGTACAGAGAGGAAGGATGGATGGAATTATTGCATATTTGAATGTAAGAGTTGCATGCAGAGAAACCTCTAAGTAAACTGTGTATCATGAAAACACAGATCGAAAACACAGCAAACACAGATCGATCATAGACCTAGTTCAGCAGATCAATAGAAGACCTTCATCAGACTCTTGAAATATGTATGCTTTACGAAGATTCAGCAAACTTTGAAACTTTTAAAAGACGAAAACTTTCCAAAAACAATATCAGACCTAGGCAAATGTTTGAAAGATAAACGCTGAGGACACACAAATCACCACGTGAGTTAGCATGTCAAAGTGAGGCAGAATGTACAAGCAAGTGCCTCAGAGTGAGGCAAATGTGTGTCAACACAAATGCAATCTCAAAAAACCTTTCTTATTAATTGCACAGGAAAGCCAATAATGCATAGAACACCCAACACAAATTAGGGGTTGCGTTCTCGTACCTCAAATGCAATTATATATACTATGTCCACAGGAGTAAGAGCCTCTCTGGGTAAAGTATCATCTCGAATACTGATTGCAAGATCTCCTTTGTTTCTTTAACTAACTTCTATGCTGACCATGTTGGTGTCCCTCAGAGAGACTAAGTCTTGTAATTTTGAAAAAAAATATTTTTGCCATGACTTAAGTTGTGACAAGTCCAGTGTACTACTGGGCCAGAAATGTCCTAAGTTATTGAAGAAGAACACTGTACCAGCTGTTCAACTCCTTTGTTTCCGAATGTTATTCCTGCATGTAAGCATGTTTTATTTTATTGAAGAAAACAGAGCATAAAAGGTATACCTTATGATCAACTCAATAAATGAAACCAAACATTTTTAGTGAACAACACTGTAAAATTATAAGCTTAGAAACACTGGATGACATTCAGACTGAATCATGTTCAAAGCAACAAACAATATAAAACCATATTTTACAACCATAGAAAATCATAATGATATAACATCTAGTAGGTATCAAACATATACCTTTATCCACAAGGGGTTCAAAATCTACTGGTTCTGTCTTTGAGCTTTTCTCTACACACAGATCTTTGACTGTTAAAAATAAAGTTGATAATTATTATCCCTCAACAAGCTAGTGGTGATGGTCATGTACAAAAGTGAATTTGTTTTTGGTTACCTAGATCCATGATTCATTATCAAAATTTATGTACAGTGTAGAACAAAAACAAGATTCAAGGGCAAACTGGTTTGAAAAATAATTATGGTAAACTATAACCATGCCACTGTATCATGTAAATTCCACTTGATCATGGCAGCTGGCTTCTTACCATTGGAACACAGAATTTTTATGTTCCCAATACTCATCAATGTACTGAAGCTGATAATGAATTCTTGAGGAAACATTCCTGTTGTTGGCCAGAACGTGTCCCGACTTCTGTGTAATTAAAACAATTAAAAAAAAAACATTGCAGCACGCATAGAAAAAATTCTAAATATTTTGCTTAATGGCATAATGACATAACAAACGCATTCTTTCTGAGCAGTCGCCATGGTAATGTAACCATGACAACGTAAACGCTTCTCTCTACCTTCACTGACAACATAACAACAGCACAATTTTATAGTTTATCAAGTTTGGTTCACATCCCCGCCATCTCTTACTCATGTTAAGCCACAGAGAAGTAAAACTTAAACCTGGTAAGAGGCTACGACTGTGAGTTTGATTTCTACTCGAAAATCCGTCACTATCGTAAGCTTACCTACCCATCTATGATGTTTTCTGGTGGATAATTTTCATCATACGAAGTTGCAAGGGCTATAGTGGCTCCAGCACTACTTAAAGCCACGTCGAACATATTTTTAGAACCGTTGAAAGACCTGTTAGATGACTCGCAACATTACGATGGCAGCCAGTGCTTGTAAGCAGCCTACGTAATGTTCCGAAACTGGGGCGAGTTTTAGCATTGCGTATGCGCAGGTGCTACATAAACGCTGACAGTCTGCCGGCTCAATATCAAGATGGCGGATGGATTGAGCAAAATGTCTCCGTTAAATATGAAACAGTTTTCATCGACGTTCCTTGATATCAGGCGTAATAGTCGAGGATATGTGGACGAATTAAGGGCAGTAGATAAGGATGTAATGAAGAAGATGCTAAGTCCTTTTCCCCTCATGAAGAAACAGTGCTCACCTTGCAAATGCACTACATATTGTCATTCGCTTGGAAACGCCATGTGGAACTTTGCTCAACAATGTAAGACATTACATTATCAGTCAAGAAGCCAAAGTACTAGTGGTAAATTTCAAGGGGATTGCAACATTAGTTGCAGTGCCAATGATTGTGTTGATGATGATGGTGGTGATAATGATGATGATGATAACGAAGAAAGCGACGACAAGAACGATGATGATATGAATGGTGATGGTGATAATGATTGTTTTCAATTAACTTCTTACAGAGCAGATGGTCTGTCGCATGATTTATTGCTTTCTGCGAGCAGCTTCCTTGTTAACAGTAATCAGTTGGGTAATGAAAAAGACAAGTCTTCTGAAGAATCAGTGGCTTCTATGCTACACTGTAGTAGCACAAACATGGCAGGTGTTGATCTTACTGCTACCTTGGCTTTTGGTAACATCAAGTCTTCAAATGGACCACAGCATGTGGAACCTCACATCAAGCCATTAACATATTACAAACAACCTAAAGCTAGTAGGGAAAACATTTCACCATCATTGACCCTGAATCTCAACTTAGATGCTCTGAAGGCAGTCCTGCATACTGAAATAAAAATCTTGGAAAATGGGGAACTTAATGTTGCAGATGTGTGCGGGAAGATTGCTGTTTTGCATGGGTTCCAAGAAGAGGGAACTGGGTGCATTTTAGTGGTTGAAGGTGAGGTGATAGGATTGTACAACCATGTTACAGGAGCTGTATGGCCATGCAAACAAAGATCTCCTCCTGATGATTTTGATTTCGAGGTAAAAATACAATGTACCTTGTTCTTGTAGCTGAAGATGAACACGAGTCTTTTAATGGTGTTCTTGTGAATAGACCTCTATGATCTACCCAGTTTCAGTTGAAAAATGTACCAGTAATGATCAGAGGTGCCACTGTTTTGCCTTGGATGGAATGCTACATGCTGTAGTTTGTTTTTGGTTTAGCCCTCCTTATATATCCAGGGGGACGAGAGACAACAATCAAGCACAGTTTCTTGTCTCAAGAAAGATAATAACTGTAGCCTTTGTAAATCACTTTATGAAAGGGCCTCTTGCTTCTTGTCATAGAAGATGTTAGTGAACAGTATTATAATAAAAAAAAATGAAATATGATCTTTATTCTTTGATGAAATGCATGAGCTGAATCTAGAAAGAGTAGCTTGAGAATCAGTTTAAGATACCCTGAAATGAACAATGTCTCAGGTTTTTACTTTCTACTAAAAGATGCAAAAGTTGTTTCTACTTCCAATTTCAAGTTAAGTGTTCAGCATTTTTCTTTTCAAATGAAATTGCAGTCAACTTGACCAAAGCAGGCAGAGAAGTATGGGTGTGTTAGCAAAAGTTATTGACAGTGATTCTTTGGCATGCAGTTGCCATCAACTGAGCTGTTCACAGGTGGCAAAAATCATCGAAAATTCTGGTGTTACACTGGACAAATGTTTCTGCAATAATTTTGTCTCACAACAACACAAAGAAACTCCAAGAGATGAGCTTGAGTCATTGCCATGTGAAACATACACTGTAGTTTACTAACTACAGAATTAAATCATTTTACCCTGTTTCTTCTAGGTCACAAAGGATCCCTTCCCACCATGTGTTTACTTATCAGTGGACCTCAGCAAATTTTTCAATCAAAGTCACAGCATCTCAAAAGCCCCATCGCTACAAACTATCAAAAGTGATACAACATTCAGGAAGTACTCCCCTATTGCTTGGTTACTGACTTCTCCTGCTATTGGAGTGAAGCTTGACTGGCAAGTACAAGAAAAAGTACTTAAATGGCTAGAAGAGATGTCTTGCAAAAAGGCCAGTGTGGATGAACAATTGTCTGTAATATCAAGGGCTGACCAATGTTCTAAACAGTGGTACAATGTTTTGGTTATTGTTGATGAATATCGATGTGTTGAAAAAGACATTCCACTCCTTGAGGTTTACGAGCTCTGTGCAAATGGAGTAGTAAATGTTGTCAACTTTGATGTAAACTAAGAGAGCTTTTCTATCTATTAATTTGTTAGATACCTTTTTGTTGCTGGTATTTCAATGGCTACTATTATCCCTTTAAACCCTAAGGTCAAAATTTAAATTTTCATTTGTTGCTTCCACACATTTCCTATAGCCGTTGTAGGGAGAAATTGTTAAAATATCAGGCAAATTCATCTTGTGTGATCCTGTCCTCAATTCTCATGACCACTCTTTTGTATAAAGTGTTGATATTACAAGGAGATATTTGATGCTGATCACTCTTGGCATGGCTCAGTTGGTTAGTGCGCAGCTTTCGGAGCAAGAGGTCCCTGGTTCGATTCTCGTTGACTTCAACGTCTGTTTCGACTTTCCTCTGATCCGTGTAGCTATAGCTTTAAATACCCGTAAAACGGAGCACTGACAGAGGGAGGGGGGTAAAGGGCGCACCGTCGGCTTCCATTGATACCAGCCTCGTAGCTGAAGGAACTACCGACGTTAAATAAGGTGACTTTACTTTACTTTATATGCATGATGTTAGTACACTATGTTAAATAATGGTTTACAGCTGTAGATGCTTTGCTCAAGAGGCAAGAATATGTTCTTCTTCAAATTACCTTATTTAACATATTTATGTAACATCTGCTAGCAGTGCTTTGGTAATTAATATTGCTTTGGTGTTTGAAGTGATCCAAAAGTAAGCCTAAATCACCTATTTAATATTTTTCCCTTGGCTGGTTTAATTGCTTTCATCTCTTAGACAGCAGAGTTACAAAGAAATCACATAAAGCAACCAAGTTAAGTTAAGTTAAGTCGTCTTTTTTCCTTTCTCTCAGATTTTGATGTTTGGATCACTTCTCATCTTGAAAAGCATTACAAGGAAGTGTAATTTTATAGGCTTTTTCGTTTTGCGTAAGGCTCTCTTGCCACTTTATAATTTCTGCATCCTCCTGGGCTACACTTGTATCTCATAAAAGACTGTAGCTGCCGTCCAAACAATGATATGGATTTGAGTGTGTCTTCTTGAAAACCAACAGCAAACGAGAAAGTCTTATCTTAAGCTAAATTTCCCCAAAAACGTTTCCTTAGAGGTCTCTTCCTATTCTTCCCTCCAAACAAAAGAAAAAAGTCATTACGGTACTTTTCATTCTCTCATTTCTTATGAAGGATTAGAGGACATCAATACTTTTGCGCAGCCTTAAGCGGGTTTATTAAAGTAAAGCATTCCTAACTTCAGACGACTAGGAAAGCCAGTACCCAACTCGTGGATTGCAAGTAGAAAACTGGCGAGATAGTGAGGGTTAATGTTGTGGACCACTCTTTCATCAAAATCACCAAACCTACACTGAAGACTAACAAAGGATGGTATCCCGTTGTCGATCATGCATGCACAGTCGCTAGAGAAGTGGAATCTTGAGCGTGCCCGAAGTGCGTGTGTGCGCGCCTTTGATGCCATTTAACTCCCTTCACGCGTAGCAGGCTAGCCATGGATTAGCCTACGAGCAAGCTCTCTATTTGGGTCTCACGCTAGTTCTCGCGGCTCGCGCCCAAAATAAATCTCGCGTGAGACCCAGATATAGAGCTTGCTCGCAGGCTGGCCATGGATGAGTAACTGTTCCTGCAGTAGTTTATTACACCCATTGCTCGTCCTCTGTAGGCAACTGCGACACAAGACTCAATCTACTTCTCTGTCGTTCTTGATACGCTACAGATCAATCAGAAAATAAATGCATTAAGTATTTTCGACCATTCTCTTCTTACCTATATATATTTTGTGTGCGAGGGCACAAAAATGACAGGCAGTGGCAACATTTGAACAAAATACTTTCAGTTTTATTGCCTGTGTTCTCAGACCAACAAGTAGTCTTTTGAAGGCACATTTTTAAGCTAAATATAAACGGAGATTTCGGTTTTTAAAGCTGAAAATGTCAGAGATACAGACAATTTTAAGGGACCTAATATTTTTCCTCGAATTTTGTAGCTGAAGGTGGTTTTATATTTTCCATTTTTGGACGATCTTATTACACACACACAGCAAAATACTTTTACCTACATTTATGGTTTTATTTTCCAAGAAAAACTCGAGTTTTGATCACAATGTCAGGAAGCAGTTTCTAAAGTGGCTGATGCTTTTCTTCAATTGTTCTTCCAAAAAGCATGGATGCCCGCCCTCCTTAGTACCCGACCCTGTCTATTGTTGGCTAGTGCTAAGAGTGTATGTTTCGGCCTTGCTTCACCAAGAAGATTACACAATATAAAACATTCCATCTTGATCTCTGCCCCCCAACCTCCTATGGAGGGCGCGATTCCGTCAGGCCTTTTTGGTGCCAATTATTCCAACACCGCCATGCATGGCAGAAAAAAGTGATTGCGACACCCCATGCAGGCTTAACAATTTAGGCCAAGACACCTTTTAAGCAAATACAGTGAATCCGACATCCTCATGTAAGCTGAAATGGCTGTTTCCAACACCCACTGATAAACAAATTCCAGATTCCGACAGGTTAGTTATATATCTTACGTGAGGATTTTTAGTATCTTAGAAAACTGATATCGAACCATTGAGTGTAAATTTAAAAGACGTCTCAGACCATAAAACTGGGGTAAGTGGGGATTAGGGGCAGGAAACCAGGAAAAAAGGGGCCGAGAGCCGGAAGGGAGGGCGAGAAGCGGAAGTTCTAAAATGTTGGGAGTCTGGAGAGAAATAGCTGATCACTGAGCAGCGGCAACCCGAAAATGTGCGGTTGTTCGGAGAAAACGATGGGGGAGACAGCAGAACAAATTTCGGGATGCGGGAGATTGTGATCCCCGGCCGTGACCAACTGGCAACCGACAGTTGGTCATTGAACGTTTCACTTTTTCTAGAAATCTCCTGGAGGTTTTACCGCGTCTAAATAAAGCTACCCTGTCCTACTTTATCCTTTCCTAACGTTTACACAAAACTTGTAACCAAAGCGGGCGTAAGTGTTCTTTTGTGCAACCAGTTTATCGATCAGACTCTGACCAGTTCTTATTATTTTCTCTCAAGCGGGAGAGTTTATCAAGAGAATCGTTTAAGGCTTTTAGTGTAACTAGTTAAGACGAATGAATAGATGGACGTCTTACCTATTTTTCTTTTCAACCAAAGAACTACTCTTTCATAATATGCGATGCTTTTCCTTAGATTCCCCATACAGTGGTGCGCATTAGCGATGTTAGCACTCGCCTTTGCTTCACCATCACCGTCTTTTAAAAATTCAGCTATTTTTCTTCTCTTTGAATGATAGTAAATGGCACTTTCAAAATCCTTTTGCATCTCGCAGATGTTTCCAAGGTTATTGTAAAGCCTTCCTTGGCATCTCAGATCTTGGAGTTCTTCTGCAATTGCTAAACCCCTCTCTAAAAACTCGGCCGCCTTAACAAAGTCGCCGAGCCTTCTGTAAACACATCCAAGATTACAGTAAGCTCTTTGCAAACGCGGTAGAGAGCGCTTTCCTTTTACGACATTAAAATACTGCTCGTAGTAGTATCTTGCCATGTCAAATTTACACAGCTTGTAGTGTGCGTGTCCAAGATCTAGAAACAGCTTTTCTCTCTCGGGTTTCTTGCACCACAGGCTTTGAAGCTCCTTTTCAAGCTCAGCTATTAATTCCTCTAAGTCAGTTTTAGTATAGGGAATAACTCTCATTTCATCGTCTTCATGGCGAACAATCTCTCTTAACTTGTCCTTAGTGGGCTCTTCATCATTGCGATTTTCCTCTATAGCAGTTATAACGGCCTTTTCTTCCTGAACATTTCTTTTTTTCGACAGGTTTTTTCTCCACTTCCTAAATTTCGAACAAATGCTGGATCCCATGTTAGTGTTGTTACGGCTCATAAATGTTTGATATAAAAGCTCAAGTTTAACGTTTACTTTGCATATTTTCGTGACCGGCCACCCGTTAGTTTAATAAATTCTCATTTCATTTGCAAATGAATAATTTTTTGACGAATCACCATCCTATCACACGTACATTACTACAATTTCCTCCCACCGGAAACATGTCTTGACTCGCGCGTATGAATTCTTAAGTATACACGCACGTCGTGTGCATGACGTGTGTCCCATTCGGACAATAGCTATTCAACACTACTTTCTCGTGTTGCTGTTTTTCTGTGTAATATTGTTCAAGTTTCGAGTCCATAAAGTATAGCTAACTGCTTGTTTATAAGGTCTTAATTAGCCTCTTTGGTACAGTTCTTGGTGTTTGCTTTCTTATAGTATACTCAACAAAATTACTCAATGCTGATTGGTCAAGAGCAGTACCTATTGCCGGTTTTCACTGTCACACCATGATCAAAACCATTTAACAAATAAAGTCAAGAATCAAAGAGATAAAAGATGATGAACATTCAAACAGTATCGCAAAGATTCAAGTCTTTGCGATGTTTCTTGCGGGAGATATTCGAAGAAATGTTTTACTCAAATTTTTAAGGCTTTGTATGGAGACATCATGTTAGTGTCTCTCTGAGGGGCACTAATATGGCGGCCGGAGGTTACCAAAAACATATGTCATCGAGTTTTGCCATTAAAAGCCTGTAGTCGTCTTCTGAGGGCTCACGAATATCTACATGAGCGCTTATTCTCATGCAAGGCCTGTTCAGACTGCGACTGAATCTCAGCCGTAAGTTACTTTTTTAACCTACGTGACAGCATTCTTAGCCGCCGTTTTAATATCGTATCACGCAAAAGCTTAGAAATTTAAACTTGCTTTATCACAGACGAAAAACCCTATCAAATTGAAAATTTGTAAAAAGATAAGTCTTCAGCTGTTCTAATAAATAACTGAACTAAAATCTCAAAAGGATTGACAATTCCTTATTTTTTAATTTTGATGACGTCACCGAGAATTCCGTTTCCACGATAACAGCGCTTGTGCACAGCCAAACGTTGAAACTGGACGAAAAGTCACATAAGTTGAGATTCTCTGAAATGATTTGTTGGATTAATCTATCATATTACACGATAATTTACAAGTTGCGCGACGGCTCATACAATTCGTAGTTTTGTTATGCGAACTATAAATAAAGAAGGCTCATGCAATTTTGAGAACTTTCAAAATCACTTGGACGAATTAATCACGAATTGTCATTCGAGGTCGATCGTGCGAATTCCTATACTAATTATTTGGGGTGAAAAGTCTACAATTCAGAGCAGTGTTACGTTGAGATGTGATGGCCTTGGTTTAGGCTTCTAGCTCAGTGGTAATTTGAAGTCCCTGTCAAATTAATTTCTTAATTAAGATTCGCTCTGACGAAGGGCGAACGCTCGAAACGTCAGCTTTTAGAACACCTGTACGGTGGTCAATTTACATTATTATCTCCGTTGATAAAACCAAATTATTGTTTACATCTACCCCACTGACACAGCACCACTGTTTCTTCAGAAACTACCCTCATAATTCCTTTTACTTCCAATCCAATGCTGAGTAGTTGAACTGGGAAAGGAAGTGCATCTGAAGTTGCCATTGTTGCTATAGTACAAACCAAAGTTGGTCTCAAGGTTAACCGCCCCCTGACTGGCATCAAACTCACAGTCAAGAATGTAGTTTACAGGATTGCTGTTGAGATGCCAGGCTTCGTTTTCAGCTTGCCAAGTAGCTGCAGTGCAATCTCTGCATTCGTTTCCCCGGATGTTGATGAACTCATATTGGCGGCATTGTGCGCTCCAAACACCAAACAGATCGTGGCCTTCCAACTTTGCGCGTGCGTAGTCGGTGTACAGGAGACCATCATCCGGGAAGTTGCAAGTGGCTCTCATGTGGGTTGATGCACCAGCAATTGACCGCATGCGGGACAAAGACAATCGATAGGCATTCCAGTTGAACATTCCGTCGCCTTCATTAACTGGATGGTCAGCACCAAATCTGTAACCTTTGAACATGTTGTTGTTTGCGAGGGCGAAAGATTGTACCAACGCCCAAACAAAGCCCTCTTCGGAGTCAAAATCGCAGTAGACTGGAAAGCGGTCATCTTGAGAATCGTAAAGGAAGTGCATTCCAGATGTCTTGACGCCATTTGTTGCCAGATCTTTGCAGCTCCGAGGATGTTTTATTTTTTCACACCGCTGACCAGTGTGCTCATCTGGACAGGTGCAGTTGAACCTGATAGCGGTGGGATCACAAATCTCCTGACAGGTCCCCCCCTGGAGACACGGGTTGGACTGACAGCAGCGGTTGCGACAATGGTCTCTTCCTTGAACAAAGTTTCTTCCCTGTGATTTCAAAGCAAACGACTTTGATTAATTTGCGCCTGAAGACATTCAAAAGAAATTCTTTTAAGGCTGTAAATGTATAAACATGGAAAGATCCTAAATTATGTTCAATTTTCCTGCAAGACACACTGTACGGAACAAATGGATTTCATTTGACCGAATGTGTGTACCTTAATAACGCACGGATGATGAATGAGTCACAGGCGAGTAGCGTGTCTCATGTTCTCTTTATGCCACGTTTTGACGTCCTCCCCTGGAGGGTGGGGGGAGGAAGTGGGTTCTCAAAAGATCCTTGGGCAGGGTGGTGCGGCCTGGGCGCTAAAACCCTGACTCTGCGTAAGACACAAATCTCTCAGAATTTCCTATCTCGTTTAAGACAGAATTCAGATTTTTCAGACCCTATCCAAGACAACAAATAAACAAAGACAACGTTTTGCGGTTACCACTTATTATTATTTTTTTGTGGTGTAATAAGCTGTAATTATCAAAGTTAAGGGAAGCCCACCAATGACTGGTAGTTTGTTTTCAGGCTTCTATCAACAAACATCCAAGCTTATCCTGTTTCAGCCATTTTGTCATGTAGCAATACCCTGTTTAATACATGTTTAATACATGTACAACAACTGTTGGGCCGTAAAAATTTGGTCGTATTAACGGAGTGGTCCTTACGGGGAAGGGCCAAATATACAGATACCGATATATTAGAAAAGAACGGAAAAGCGACTTGGTAAGAGTCAGCCGTCTCCTCCCCCTGAGGGGGAGTGAGAGGAGACGGCTGACATTTCACACTACTTGGGGAGAAAACATTGAGTTACAGTGGAACAAGGAGGCGAAGTAAATTTGAGTTACGAAATGCTGCAAAGTGAAGTCTTTCAGGTCTTTTGCAATTAGAAATATTTGTTCATGCACCCTTTATACTGAACACTGTTTTTTGTCTGATTTTAAATATATCGTTGAGCATGCTAGTAACTATCAACTTTGTTCAACAGCATTCAATAACATGCGTTTTTGCTTGTCAAATTGTGACTGTTTTCATTAAGCAGTCTTGACCGATCGTATTACCGGGATCATTTTATAAAGGAAGTAAGAACTGCGGGCTCTAAAAGATCGTCGGATGACGCGGTTTTGAGATAAGAAAATGATTGGGCTCCTCGTTGGGGCCACAAAAAAGTGGTTGTATGGCGGGCTTCCATTGTATAACAAACGTCGGTGAGGACTTACATCAACTTACATCACTTACATCAACTTTGTACTCTCGCACCAAATCGTAGTACCTTTCTCCAGGTTTGTATTTCAGTGCCGCTGGTTTCATCTTTTTGTTTACGTCGTTCAGCTCACAGTTCTCTCTCTCTTTGTAATGTTTGTGGTTCATGGAAATACAGCGACAATCATCTCTGCACATCAAGTGACAATCAGTGACTTTGTCCACTGTCAAGGTTTTAAACACGTGACCCTCAAGGGCGTGGTTAGGCGTGACGTCCTCGTCTATGACAAACTTGAAGATCTGACAAATTCTGCCAGCTGAGGCGAGCAATCGTCCCAGCAGGAGAGAGAATGTAACGAGCCAGTGAAACAATTCCATGGGTTTCTAAAGATCTTGTCGTGTCTCTACGAAGATTTTTAAAGAAAATCGAAACATGTCGTGTTACTTAGTTGATCCACAACAATAAATCTATTTTCAGTCTTTATCGTATTGAAACAAAAAATAGAAGTTTATTGTAAAGCCTAGGTGGTGGAGGAATGGCCGCTCACAAAGCACCACATCACGATCGAGTTGTAAATGTTTGATCCCGGGTTTGTTGAATCGCTATTCTGATTTCAATTCAACAGATACCTTGTCCGTTGTTCCGAGTAAAACAACCATTTGAAACTCAGTTTTCAACATGTTGTGAGTAGTTTCTGCCAGGTGCAGAAGTGGCACAGGGATTTCGTTTTGAGTTTTAATGAGCCTATCTTGAGCCAAACATATGAAGAGCTGACAGTTTAAAGACGATTTTCAGGAAAGGAATTAAAGACGTGTTGACTTGGGCAGGAATGAAGCTCGTAGCGACTTCTGTACCAGGGATCTGGCTAACTGGATTCGTCAGGCAGGAAACTAAAACGCGATCGTCAGCGGCTGAGATTTATTCTGACTTCAATTTGTAGTTTAATCTAACCTCTAACATAACTCCTGGTGTAACCCTAACGTAACCCTGATCTAACCTTGATGCAACCATAAATAAAAAATAAAAATAAATACTGTGTTTATAGTGGAAGTGCACTTAGCTATCCAAGCTAGTTTACAGGCACCCCACTTAAATCCGAAGAAACAAATAATTCAAAGAAACATAACATGATAGGAATCCCAACTGGCGGGAGGCAAACCAGTTGGCTATTTACAAGGATGATCGAGGAGTTGAACCAGGCACTTACCCAGAACAACACCAGCTAGTGGGCAGAGCGGGATTTGAACCCGGGTCACCGCATTGAAATCCAGCGCCCTAGACCACTCGGCCATCCCGCCTCCCATGATGTAACCTTAATGTAACCGTGATCTCACCGTGATCTTAACCGATCTTACAAGGACAACTCGCTTGCTTATATCTACTAGACGGTTCTCTTTGCAGCTTCCCTTTGTCTTTAGGTATATAGCGTGGCAAACCCCACGTACTAGAACATCTACTTGTACATTCATGATACGTGTGAACAGTTAGTCTGACTACATGTTCTAAGAACAAAAGATCTAATTTAACGTTGGAACTCAAGCAAACAGTTTTCGAGGCAATCAACACGATGTCTGGGGAAACGTACTCCTTTTGGGGGAAACAAAGTTAATTGCAGAGGGAAGTGATGAGTTAGCACGTCTGCATAACAAAGGCCAGGGAGACTCGTTGGCTAAAACAAAAGACCTGCCGAGTTGTTTTTGCATCCTAAACTAGCGAATTTATTGAATATTCTATAGAGAACACCAAGCTATTGAAATCGCTTACCAGTTGTACTAATACGTGTACCAAGTCAACTGATTAATACCGCAACTGAAAATGTTTTCAAGTTAAACATAGAATAAACCTTAAGATAAATCATTGATAAAACTCTCCTGACACACGAATGCATTAATATTTTTTGGGATAATGTCTAGAACATGGTTTATTAAGGTAACCATTTTCCCCTCCGGATCGAGTTTTCTAGCTTGCTTGAGAAACAAAATCAACTTAAAAATCGACATGAGAAATTTATGCTCTCAATCCTTCAATCTCTCGAAGACTCCTTTTAGTTTCTTCTTTCCGAAAATCGGTGACGATGTCGTTGAAGGTTAGTTGAACTTCTAACCAAATTGTTGCAGAAATCATAACGAAAAAATTGACGCGCGCGGTTTTGTTTCACCGCCAACAGGCGAACATTCTTCGCACGGATCTCAGCAATCTCAGAAAATGCTATCCACACTGGTTTTCTTACGTAAATACTTACCTAAAAGGCAGTATCATCAAGATCCTCCAGTACGCGCTATTATTTTTCAGTCTAAAAGTATGTTTTTAGTTCTTTTGATTAATATTAATATTTCAGTTAGGTTCATTAAGTTTTAAGCAAACAAAGACGTAGGAGTTGAAAACTGTGAGATGTTTAAATATTGGTGACTCATTTTCCCACTATTCCATTAAGGCTCACCGGCAACCACAATCTGTTAACACAAAAAAGGATATGGCAAACTGCCCAAAAATAGCTTTTCAGTTATTGGAAAACCAAGAAACATTGAAAAAGTTACACATTTCCTCTGTAACGAACACAGCCCTAACTACTGTTAGGAATGCACCGTTTACGGCACATCCTTGAAGTGCTGAGATATTATTAAGTGTTTACAGCTGCTGTACGTAGTTATTATACTTTAGCAAGTGGCCCAAATCTTACGCCCATCGTCCGCAGGTTTTAAATTTTACCTCTAACGGTAAACGAAGTCACTCCTTTTCTGACTGGTTGAGCTGCCCTCCATAACAAACCGGGCTAATATGTGTGTCATTCACAGGCCACAAAAGCAACGTTCCTTTCAGTTCGTTGGGAAATCTTAAGATTGGACAAAGGAATTAATTTATTAATAAATGTAGACTTACTCCATAGTCATCGCCATGGCATCATTTGACGCTCAGAGCATAATTGTGCCCTTTCTCCGCGGCTCTTGCGCCCTCACAAAAAAATAAAACAGCATGTTTCCTTCACGAGATAAATGACCAGTAACTTCAAAAACAGGTACTGGCGCCATGCCGCCTGGCCAAAATTAAATCACGCAAGCGAAAGGTATCTTAGGCTGCGTTCACACCTGGTGCCCGAGCACTGTGCCCGAGTACGATTCTTGATGGGCACTAATTAATGAGAACACACCTTTTTTTAAAATACCGACGCCAGAATTCGGGCACTGAACTAGGCACTGATTCCTTGTGTGCACACGTTTTTTATTAGTTCCCTGGCACTTTACCCACGAACCACTGCTTTACGTACCCACAATTCCTTGCTATGCTCAAAGGTGGTCTAGAAAATGGCGTCCGACGGAGTAAGCGTGAACATATCAACTTATCGGGTACCCAGTGTCTGAACACAGCACCATTTTGTGCCGGTGCCCGGGCCCTAGTGCTCGGGTACCAAGTGTGAACGCAGCCTTAATCCTTGTTTACATATTGAAAGTGGTTCCTCGCTATGATTTTACTAAAAATATATGACAAGCTTTCTCCAGAAAGTTAATTTCTACTCTTCGTAGATGTACATCCTTATTTTCCGATCCTGTTTTGTCCCCGATACTTCGAATTTGCTATGTAGCCTTATTTTAATGAACTCTTAAGTAGTTCTTCTTTTGCCTTTCCTGTAATACTTTTCTTGTTTCTTTAAACAAAGCCTAGCAGATTTCATTTATATTTATTTTTCCTGGCCCGCCTCGATTAGCTTGCGCTACCTGCGGTGCCAGGTCTGTTTTTACTGTATTCTGTGCAAAAATATAATAAAGTTGTCTTGTCTTGTCTATAGCTTTATTTTATGGGAAAAACAGGAAACGCCGAAAAAGTTGATACAGAACCTTCAGCCCTGAAATAACCTACTACCGCCGACAAAATTATCGGAACTCAGTCAGACGCCCGTCTAAAAGCTAACCAATAATTTACTTCGTAGGATGACGATAAGCGAGAATAAAGTAGAAGCGAATTTAAGTGATCTGACCAATTTGGGTGAGGTCGTTTTTAATTTCGCGAAGTTCTTTCGCTTTCTGTCTGATTTGCACAATTACAAACAGAACAATTTTACATTACACTTAATAATTAATTACACTTGGTCCGGATTTGAATCAAGCTCGCTGCTTTACGAATTAACATCCAGTTTTCTCAGAAAATCTCTGAGCCCAAGATACTTAACTTAAATTTAGTTCCTTCTCGTTTTCTAACTATCGTTTTGACATTCGGACTTGTGTTGCTTCCAATGTCGTTTCTGACAGACTTTACTGCAGTAGAACACTTTATTACAGCCCAAGCATCTCTTCAAGTCTCCTGTATTTGAGTGACAAAAGGCACAGTCTGGTTCTTTGAGAGGAGGGGCCCAATTATGAGGGCGAAAGGGAAACATTGGATCTGTCCCTGACAAGAAGGAACCCCTCTCTTGTTGGAACAAGTTTGATACGAAATTGAAATAGACATCTGGAGAGAATGCTGCTTCGGCGGTTGAGCCAGCCTCTGCAGTGGAAAACATGTTGGGAGTCATATCCTTCAGTGATTCTGTAATATAATTAAACAAGAACAATCTTCAAATTAAAAGCCTATTTCTACTTTAGTAAAGTTTGGGTAACGGTAATGGAGACAAATGTTTTAAGAAACGAAACGAAACTTAAAACAGCTAAAGCCTTGCGCTATGATAGAGGTCTTTCAGATGTCCCGCTACCCAAAGCTGGGAACAACTCACGGAGTGGGCTGAGAAAATAATACTGGAAACAAACAATAGCAACAAGGGACCCTAGCCCTGAAACAATGGAGCTGCGTATTAAAATGAGAGGTCACTGAGAGGTGAGTGGCGACTGTTTCAGACATCGTGCATCACATTAACAAACTTGCTAGCAGTATACAATAGGTTGAGGCTAAATCGCGGGCGACATTACTAAAGTCGAGTAGCAGTAACAGTCGACAATTTTTTAAGGAGTTTATTTTCGCTGTTTGGAGACGAACTCAACGAAATTGCAAATGAAAGCTCATTTCCCTTAAAACACTATCCTGCCTTTTACTTCTGCGCAACTGCAGAAAACTCCGGCATACATAGCTTTAGTGGTCAATTCCGGTATCTTGAAGAGGACGGACGGTTTTTGAAATGGCCGGAGCACTTAAAGTTGTTGTCCATTACGTTGGTCGTCACCAGAAATTTATTCCTTGTACACATGTACGTCCCAAAGAAAGTCACATGTGAATTTTAGGATTTCTGACCATGAAAGACAGGTTTTACAGAAAAAGCTTGACAGAAAAATGTGACCGTTAAAACAGGGTTATTTAAACTTGTCGGACACTTATCCAAAAACGCTACTTTCCGTCGTATCCTTTGTATCAAATTGTATTAATGAGGTAGGTGATCACTGTTTACACATCACCTTTCCTAAAACTGAGAGAGCAAGTCACCATAATGGACATAAAACAGGGAATCTTGTCACGACTTTCGTTTACTTACTAAAAAAACTAATGGCGCTTTCTCTTGGAAACAACAGCGACAAAAAGGAGCCTCTCCATACACCAGAATCGCTTGACTGAGCGACTCTAGTTGCGTTCTTGTAAAGCAATTTACGCAATAATGCTTTTTCCTGTTGAAACAAAGAAGCGTAAATGTCGTGCATTTCTTCTTTAATAAATAATAGTAAACAAAATGGTTTCAATGGTGGTGAGGTTTTGTCACTTTCTGATTACAGCCGATAGCTGACATCGTCAATTAATATCACATTATTTAGTCAGTAAATGTTGAACATCAGTCATTTGTTTCGCTACTATTGTCAGTGAAGAGTTTTATGGAGAAACCCATTATACCTCCCTTTGCAAAATAAGGACAGTCATCCCGCTAGTCGGTCGGTCGGTCGTTCCGTCTGTAAGTCTGATGATCATAAAGGCAATCAGTCAGTCAGTTTGTCCGTGCGTTAGCTAATTAATTAGTGTGTCGGAAATTCCAAGAAAGAAATTTACAAACATGAAGCAAGAGTATCAATTTACACAGAACTGAATGCTCAATAAAAATAGAATATTTCACTTGTTGGTCGGCGACTACTCTTTCCACCATATGAAGCCAGGTTACGGAGAAAAATGATTCCATTGTCTTCGTGTCCGCTGTACCAGTGCCAAACTTCTGGGCAAATTTTTGGCAGTCGTAGAATAGAACCTTGGCAACAGGCACGTTCTTCCATTTGTACAGTTCTTGTACTTTAACAATAAAACCTTTCTTCCTTGCGATATTCTCTGGTGTTTGGTAAGGTTCTTCGATCACTCCACGTTCATCAATACAGTAAACCTTGGGCATCTGCTTTCAACAGAAATAAAAACACATCACGATGTGCTGTAAACCAAAAATTGGACTTCTTTTCATTCGCTTATGTGATCAGTTGAAAGGGCCAGAGAACGAATCCTCAAGAAAGAAAATCGGGAAGACATTCACTACTACCACTGCAGCTTCTATGAACTGAGATCAGAGAACACGTTCAGAGAAGATTAGAAGACTTTGTAAATCATTTTCTTTCTCAATTCTGTTGAGCTGAACCAGATTCAACTGCCTGTTCGAACAAGACCGGTGATTTTTTTTGGAGGGGAGGGGTGGGGTGGAGGGGGAGAGAAGGGAGGAATTAGGTGAAAGCTGTGGTAATTAAACTAACACAGTGGTCGCGAATGTCTACCCTGGTTCCTTTTGAAATCAAGGAACACGTAGTAATTACACCAAATGATGCCGCAGACTGTGGTTACAAG
>OX419347.1:945000-947500 GCA_948470475.1 Galaxea fascicularis
GTCGCAGCGCAGTACATAAAATTAAGAAGAAAACTCTTGTAGGAAGATGCCCAGTGCATGCAACAAATGTCCTGAGAAACCAGCGCCAAAAACCTCCAAAAAACCTCACCTCCACCTGAAATAAGTGGTTGAATCTGATGAATAATTCTCATGAAAGTAAGAGGCGAGGACAGCGTTACTCCATAAATCTGACTGTTTCGCACATTCTGCAGGTTGAAGCACCGATCAGCCAGGCGTAGCAATGCCTGTGAAACGTCATTGTCGTTATCTACAGATTTGAAAAAATAAGACTTTTTAAAGGGATGGAATTTCTATGTCCATGTTTCTACCTCTATAGTGAAGTGTAGCGAAGAGAGGACGTGTCGGGAGGGGAAGAAAGCAAGGCAAGCATCTAACTTGGCAACTGCCGCTCCGTACTGTGGAAACAAAATGCGGAGACTATAACAACATGTCTATCGTTACTCTATTAAAGATTGAAATAACAAACATACTCGAGTTTTGTGTTTGAATGTATTTTTTCTGTTTGTATCTGCGTTTTACACCTTTTTCTCCAAACTCATCCAGGAATAATAAATCGAAGCACGAGTATCACAGAATACTCTCATGTATGTTAGACAAAATATTAACAGAGATATCGCGCTATTTAAGATAATATAAACTAACCGATTGTCAGGACAGTTCTCTCAGGTTCAGCCTTCACCCAACACAGAATCTCTTCAGAAGACTGCACTTTGTCTGGGAGTTTACTGTGAAAAGAATAAAAGCCCGGTAATAACGGTTGCAATGCGATCGGGTAGCTCAGAATATATGTTGTGATTCAATAAACGAGGTTTAAAATCCCGTTGCAAAAAGAAACTTCTGAAGAAACGTTTAAAGAGACTCTTTTTGTTTTCTTTTTAATTGTTTGTTTGTCTGTTTGTTTGTTTTTCTATAGCAGTCTCATCACGCCCGACGTAATGTCCGCTTGTTTGATATGAAACCTCCGGGAGTAACGTCCGGCAGTTCGTCCGGTATTTTCTTAAGTCTGACGTCTGCTTGTCTAATTAACCTATCAACCTGATACTTTAAAATGTTACCAAATACCCTGCGCCAAATAGAGTTTTTGCGCCGGACAAGCAAAGCGTTGGAGTGAAAGATGTTAGATGTGGCGGAAATACCTGCTTCCCAAATCGAAGTCAACAGCAAGCTTTAAACCAAGAACAGTCGGGAGAAGTCGGACAGGAACACCCACACACTGATTGTAAAAGTCCTCAATATTTTGACAACCACCTTCCCACAACATGCTCGATGTGAACAACAGTGATTGGTTTGGCCTGAAACGAAAAATACTACTGTTCCTCCACTCTCTGGCCACAAGTTAATAGTTACCTTAATCACGCTTGCTCATATGCGATAAAACGCGCGGCAAACATGTTTTAGATCTCTTATCCCTACAGTTAAAATGTGGTCATGAGGTACAAGTTGGGTTCATGAGAAATAACTCTGGATGACACCCTTGTTTATGGCCATTTGGAACTAAGTCTTGCAAGTCTTGAAAGCTTTATAAGTTAAAGACCTGTATAAACCGTTAAAGATTGCGTTGGTTAACAAATAGCTTCCATTTGGCAGTGCGTATTGACTCTGATAACGTACAGATGACCGCAAGCGTGGTAAGAACAAAGACGCGCGCTTCGAGCCGCAGGAAACCTGCGTGACTGATGTTCTTACCGCGCCCTTACCGCGTCCTCCATGCGTTGTCTGACTACACTCACAGCCAAATGGAAACTATTTGTTTACACATTTGTTTGTCGTTTTACTTTCTTCAACCCATTACGTTTACCGTGCGTCTGTACCTAAATCGATAACACCTCTAAACCAATTGTTCGTTGGGGAAGCATTCTATTTTATGCAAGGGACGGTGTAACCCTTATGTTTTAAGGCTTACACCGTCCCTTGCATAAAATAGAATGCTTCCCCAACGAACAATTGTTAAAACAAACCAAAAATGAAGAACAGGCACGTAAAAAAGGCCGTCGATTGCAAAAGATTCACGCTAAAACACATTCTGAGAAAACAATAATGGCCGAAACATAGGGAACAACCTACGTCTTTAGCCTTGGTGCACAGCAAACGAGGACATTCAGCAAACCAATGTGATCGCTGAGATTGGTGGTATCAATTACATCAAATGACAGTTCAGCTGGGAAGCCACTGGTACACAAAGCTAAGGCATCACCAGTCCACAGGGTAACCTGAAAAACAGAAATACTAAATGAATTGAATGCATTTTTCTTACGCTACTTATGGTCCTAATTCCACAATCGAAAGTCATCACAGCAACAACCAAAAATGACAGATCAGAAAAATTAACCCACTTATTGGCCCTCTCAAAGTGTCCTTTTATAAGAGGTAATGCGGATAATGTCTCGTTTTCGGTTTAGTTAAAGCCAACGACAGTAGTGGGGCTCTCACATGTCGAAAGCACTATTCAGTTCACTGAGTAGTAAACCCTTTAACCCCT